>JAVSBV010014356.1:0-12386 GCA_033117975.1 Parotocinclus spilosoma
AGACCAGTTAGATGCTCCTAATTAACTCGTTACCTGCATTAAAGACAGCTGTCTTAAATTGTTACCTGTATAAAAGAAACCTGTCCACAGACTCAATTAATCAGTCAGACTTCCTCTCCAACATGGGCAAGACCAAAGAGCTTTCTTAGGATGTCAGGGACAAGATCATAGACCTGCACAAGGCTGGAATTGGCTACAAAACCATAATTAAGACACTGAGTGAGAAGGAGACAACTGTTGGTGCCATTATAAGAAAATAGAAGAAATACAAAATGACTGTCAATCAACCTCAATCTAGGGCACCATGCAAACTCTTACCTTGTGGGGTATCTTTGGTCATAAGGAAGGTGAGAAAGCTACAAGGGGGGAACTTTGTAATGATCTTAAGGCAGCTGAGACCGCAGTCACCAATAAAACCATTGGTAACACATTATGCAGTAATGGATTAAAACCCTGCAGTGCCTGCAAGGTCCCCATTATCAATAAGGCACATGTGCAAGCCTGTCTGAAGTTTGCCAATGGATGATTGCCATGGATGATTCTAAGAATTATTGAAAGAAGATGCTGTGGTCAGATGAGACAAAAATTGAGCTCTTTGGCATTAACTCAACTTGTCACGTTTGTAGGAAAATAAATGCTGACTATGACCCAAAGAACACCGTTTCCACTGTCAAACATGGAGGTGGAAACATTATGTTTAGGGGTGTTTCTCTTTTAAAAGCACAGGACTGGACATTGATGGAGCCATGTACCATAAAATCCTGAGTGACAACCTACTTCCCTCTGTCAGGACATTAAAAATGGGCCATGGCTGGGTCTTCCAGCATGACAATGACCCAAAACATACAGCCAAGGCAACAAAGGATTGGCTAAAAAAGAAGCACATTAAGGTCACAGAGTGGCCTAGCCAGTCTCCACACCTTAATAAAAAACCTATGGGGAGAGCTGAAGGTGCGAGTTGCCATTCGACAGTCTTAATATTAATTATTTAGAGATGATTTGCAAAGTGGAGTACACCAAAATTTCTCCTGACATGAGAGCAAACCTCATCATCAACTACAAAAAACATCTGACTCCTGTGCTTGCCAACAAGGGTTTTGCCACTAAATCTTGTGTTTCTGCCCAAGGCTCATTGATTTGTGAGAGCAGTCTAAATAAAGAAGAGTCTGGGGCTTCCAAAATGCAGACCTATCAGAGTACTGACCATGTTAATCCCTGTCCTGTATTAAAAATGGCCAAGTGTCAGAACTGGACCTTGGAGTAATTGAGGAAAGTTGTTTGGTCCAAGGAGTCCAATTTTTGATGTTACTTTACTACATCTATGTAAATGTTATTTTAGACCAGGTGGTTAGACTGATTGGTATATGTATGTATACAAACAAGGCGGTGGGTTTGTCTCTGTGCTGCTTGTATACAATACTTTCACCCAGCACAAGGGTTTTCATAGCCATGAAGCATGCACACTGTTAATGTGCAACTGGGTGCCTTTAGTGACTTCACTACAGAGAACCAGGAAAACAGACAGGAAATTAATACAACTTAAATTAAACTAGGTTCAAAATGTCTACAGACAATCGGATAAAGCAAACTGTCATAATATAGAGGGTGACTATAATACCAACCAGCATAGGCTGAGATTGTCCCAAGGGCTCATAAACTCAAATGTTTTCTTTGTTTCATCTATCTACACTAAAAACATTCCTTTCCTTACATTTAGGAATTTAAATCAAGTTTATTTTCTTTATGGTGCTTTTTTTCCATGTGGTGCTTTTATCAATGTTTGAGTGTTATTTGTATTATCAGGACACTTTGCCATGCCATCATTTATATTACAAAGAATTCAAAATCATGAATGTGGTTCATACTTTTAAATGGCCAAGTCCTGATCTTAGTCCCATAGAAGAGCTGTTGAATGGCCTGACACAAGCAGTTCATATCAGAAAAACAACCCAAAGCTGAAGCCGTTCTGCAGAGAGGAATGGGCTAAATACTGACATGGATAGGTTCCCACTGACCCCACATTGAGAGTGTACAGGGCTCAGAATTTGCTGCTACGCCCCTGACTACATCTACAAGTTCCTTTTACCTTCTTTATGTACTTATGTGAAAATCATATGGTGTTTTGTGTTATATTTAGGCAGAAATGTAGATTTTAGTTGCATACACCACTGTGTGTATAACCACCAGTACGACCCTAATATTAACCGTACTAACCATAACAAGGTACAAAAATAGCTATCATTGGCAGAAATTTGGCCCTCATAATGATATATACTTGATTCCACTCACACGCAGGGCTTGGATCATTCAAAGGAAGCGTGTACTGTTTATCCCATCTCAAACATCACTTCAAATACATTTTTTCGCCTAAACGCAAATGGCTCTCAGTATGACTGAGTTACTAATTTCAGCAATATGCAGTAAGCCTATTCAGTAGCCTATGGCAGGTCCAAAAATTGTGACCAGCTGGCTGGCATGATTGTGAAACTGGAACAGCAGAGGCATTAACTGGCCTGTTTTCTTTTTCGTTGAGTGCCACCTTCTGTAGCATATAGAAACTTAGCTTTGGTCTATGAGCATGTAGCACACATTAGTTGACTTCTACTGTGTTATCAATTTTAACTTGTATTTTACATTTTAAATGTTCAGCTTGAACCTCTAACTTTGACCCCAGATGACTAAGAAAAATCTTTACGCATGCATTTTGTTTTTCAATAGATGCAGAAAAGTGAATTGTTTATTATATGTCATATGGTGTACTGTAGGGCATATTTTAAGTTAAAAATGATCACATGGTTTCTTTGGTTATTGACCAGAAACCATAGATTCTGTTGGTTAGTAGAGGTCAGGCTGTCAGTGTGGAAGCAACTGTTTAATGCTAAAGTGTCTCATGATTTTCACCATTTAGTATATTTTACTATGACAATGTAGATTTGAAAGTAAGTTGTGGTAGACAATCAGGTTATCATCAGATACACCTTAGTGGGGCACATGCCCCACCAAAATGTTTCTGTGCCCCATTAAAGTAATGGGGGCCACAGCCATATTGGGCATCCACTATTTTTAAGGAAAGGCAATAACATTGCAAATAAGTTATGACAGCTCATAGTTACATATTAAATTAATGCAGTTAATACAATAATACAGTGTTTAAGTGGTTACAATCTGGTTTCTAGACCAACAGATGTGACACTAAGCTTTTCTCTGGTTTTATTACGCTGAACGGAATGTAATAACATTGTCTCGTTGTTTAGATATAACAGTTGTCATGATGGATCAGGCAAAAAGTGCCCACAGTGTCAAAATATTATACACTTCTAATATGACATTTCATTGGTTCTCATAGAGGTTACTTTCGCTGAAAACATACAAACATACTCTATGGTAATATAATATTTTAACCTCTAGGGGGCTCTTTTGCCAAACATATAAATTCACTCACACACTTACCATAACATAATTCATCCAATTCAGGGTCTAAACAGCAGCACAGGGCGCATGAACAGACTAACATTGGACAGGGTTCGGAGGGCACATGCAGTCATACTCACACTCACTCAACTTCAGAGGTGGTAAATAAACAAGTTAATACAGTATAGGCTACTTAAGTATTTTTAGTTAACTTTACTTACACTTAATACTTTTTACTTTTAGATAGTACACTTTTAAATAAAAAACTATACTTTCTACACACTACATATTCAAAACAGGCCTGTTACCCTGGTTTTTCTGAATCTATTTATTTGTCTTTTTTAAATATTAGGATTTCAACAGTATTTTTGTTTCGCTGTTAATAGTTAAAGAAGTTGCCACCGCTGTACAATTTAGAGATGCCAAATGACCTATGGCATGTCTTTGGAATGTGTAATGAAGCGGAGTACCAGGAAGAATCCACACATTCACAGGGAGAACATGCAAAATCCACACAGGCAGTAGCTGAAACTCAGCTCTTCGGTTGCTGCTGCACTACTATACCACCTTACGCCTGCACCCTGTGTCTTCCTGGATAAGCATCAAACCCTGACCACATAATTAACTATAATGGCAAAATATGTTATGTTAATGTATACTTGTACATCTCCATAATAGCTCATTGTAAAAAAACGTTGTATTATTAAAAAAACTGAATGTTCTCATAACTTTACTCATTAATGGTTCATTTAAATGCATTTTTTGTAAACATTATTTTTGTTCCCTGCAGAGGATTTGTTCATTTCTTGTCATTTAGTGACTCTCTTTTGTTTTATTGCACTCTATTGGAACAGTTTAATTCTAAGGTTGGAATATTTGTAGCTGCACAAAGAGACATTAGGCAAATTAGTCATTTTTAGATTTTAAACCTTATGGATGTAATGGTAAGGTCTCAGGGTCCCTTTCGATTCCTTTTTTCTCGTTTTTACCAAACAAGTTACCAGCCTGTTCTAATTGTTCACTATTTACATGAGAAGACAAGGATGAAGTTTTACTTCTGAGAACAGAAGAATGCAACTGGATATATGAAAATAACAAGCAGCTCTTCCAAAGCAGCACTTCAGTAGGAATAAATTTACTGTGACAAGTATTAAACCCTTGATGTGTGTTGTTTTGAGATATGTTTTGAGGCTCCCCAAAAAGTGGACGAAATGCTGAAAAATATGTACAGAATATTTCAGAGTTGTAATGTGATTTCACTTGTGTGGATGAATAAAACAATTTCTTGGCATATTTATATTGTTTATCTTTTTCAAATAGTAGGCTGTTCATAACTTTGATATAGCTCTATAACATTAAAATGTATGGCATATTACACATTATTGTAGGAGTGTGGTACTTTATACACATGGCAATAAAAGAATTGATCTTGTTATAAAGGTGTGACAGCAGATGATATATATTATATTTATATATATATATATATAATTACAACCCAAAGATAAAAATGAAACCTTTATCGTCCTGTTATCATTGTTCTCCCTCGGAACTTTCTGAATTAGTCCACAGCTTGAGATCAGTTTGAAGTACTTTCTTTGTTGTCTTTAATCATATTATACAATACCTAGTCTAACATAATAACCCCAAGTTTTTTATTTGAAGCTTTTAAGGTAAAATAACCTAATTAGTACTTCTAGTTGCTCTTTTGGTGATTTCTTTTGCTGAACAAACTGTACACAATGCTTTTAGTACAGATCACACAAACTTTGTAAGCTATGTGTAAAGGTACACATATTATTTGTGTACATATACTATCATAAGACTTAGAATGTGCCTAATGTAGGTATCAGTAGTACTACTTATTATTTGTGTATATTTCTGCTAAAATGGAACTTTTCCCACTAGAGCCACCAGCATGTGAATGTAATCATTTTCTCATTATCTTTTATTACCCCAGTGTTCATCAAACTGTCTTCTTGCATGTAGGGACCCATTGAATCTAGGAACCTTTAACCATTTAGCTAAGATGGTATGGGAAGCAGGTTGTTGGATCAAGTTATGCTACCTGTTTTACCTTTTCATCTTCTGTTTATCTCTTGTAGTATTGAGAATGGGTGATCCGCTGGCACAATGATCTAATATGTGAGCCCACCACTGCAAGGACTCAGGTTGCAGACCTGAAGGTGCCTTCTGGCCAAGTAGAACATCAAATGCAGACAAAATCGAGTCTGAAGGAGGAAATGCTGGTTAGTGGATCATCCTTCTGGTGCTGCAACAGCAACCACATTTATTCACAGATACAATAACCCCAACTCACACTGATGTCACTACTGACTATCACTGTCAAAATGGCACATATCATATGCCTTCAACGGGATGCGGACCATCATTTTCCATAATAACTTGTCATGAAACAGAGGAAGCACGTGGGGCTGACTACGCTTGAGGAATACATGGCTGGGTGATTTAGGGAATCAGTTGCTGTGACAACTGTTCCAGGAATATTTTGAAGAGATGTCAGAGCATATTTCCAAGGGTGAAATGATCACATGGCACAACAATAGCTGAGGTGTCAATAATTGTAGGCAAAAAAACTGTATTTAATAATATTTAGGAAATTAATTAAGAAATGATGTACATTACCAAATTTCAAAAGCCATGAGCTAATTAATCGGCCTAAATTAACCACCCTAATGAATGCATCTTATTCTGAAAAATGGCTAGTAGAATGGTAGTATAGTAAGTATTGCATTTCAACAGGAACTCATTTTAATTATTTGCTGGGGGAATATTCCTCCTTTACTTCTAGTTATTCACTTAATATACTGACACAGGGAACTTCTGATATGTTGACTGTTACAGGCTTCACCTTGGTAAAATGAGCATTATATGTTAAATGCTACAATCTAAAATGAATAACCACTACATTTTAACTAACCAACAAGTAAAATTAAAGAGCATAAGTGTAAGTAAAATGTCTTTCAGAACACCCTCTAGTTTCTCTACTGTGTCACAGGTTCTGGGATATTAAAATACTTAATAGTTCAGATAGATGGGTTACACTGTATTATAACATTTACAAGAATTGTCTTTTGATCGCCATAGTTTGTATAAATTATTGCCTTTTACAAAACAGATAATGAAAGAATGACTATTACGTCTTCTAAGCTATGAAAGAGAAACGACTATGCAATAACGTTCCCTGTGGTTGGTATTGTGTCTTGGATTATTTAGTGATGATAATACATTTTTCAATATTAATGACGCAGTATTGCTCATCTTTCAGCCTGTCAAGCTAAATCTGTGCTAATTACTAAACTGTCATACACAGAGGTAGGTGGGATGTCTAAAATGTAAAATGGAAGCTGTGTTGCATTGAATCACTTTAGTCATTAAGGTTTGATGCATGGGACCAATGCCATATTTCTGTCTGCTATTGAACTTCAGTGTGAGAGTAATGGAATTTTCTATTATAGGCACATATTTTTAGGGAGCTACAAATATCTTGTTTCGTTTGGCACAAAGAAAAGAAATATTGTAGTGCATATTCTGCCATTATTTATTTACTACACTGGCAGGATAAAGGTATTGTCCATAAAGCTTTTGGGTTTGTTACAAAGAAGCATGACAATGATCCTTCAGTTACATATGTTACCTTAATGATGTTTATCTACAGTTATGCTCCTATAATTAAGGAACTAATAACATTATCAGCATTATCTTTTACAGACTCCACTCCAGTAAAATGAAAGTATATGATGTACAGTGCAATGCATGATGTGAAAATCTGAAGAAAAGGCCCATTCACTAATTCACAAATTCAAAACCTTTGCTCAGGAATACTTTAAATGTCCAATCTCAGATGAAACTGAAATGATCTGCTCTCATTTGCAGACATATAAGATATATACAATTACAGAAAATGTTAGCAGCTGCTTCAGGGAAGTAATTGTACCACAGGTCAGTGGCAATGAAAGGAAGATTGTTTGGTACATGTCGCATGCCCTATATGTATGTTTATGTTAAGACAGGAAGATAAAGAGAGGAAAGGGATGAAGAGGAGTGTGTCAGGTGTGTTGCCCTTTTAAAAAGACAGATGGGTCACAACCTATCCTTAGAGGCAGAAATCCCTGAATAGACCCTGTAAATTTTCTTCAACATGCACAGTCTCTCTTGCTCACTCGCTGACACAGTGTCTCGACCATGAGGCAGAGTAATAACTGCGCAGGAGGGATGTAATTATCTATAAAATGGCCCTGTGCTCAGCACTCAGAACACTCATTTCAAATTTTACTAGATTTCCTCCCAGCAACAACTAGATCACTGGACTCCAGTACTAAACTGGGATTTGCATACCAGTTTGAAAACTAAAACAGTGACTATGTCTATTTCATAGTAGGAAGTAAAATTTTGTATTAATCCTTTAATTCTCTTATTTTATCATATATGCTTAATTCAGTTCAGGGTTGTGGTCGGGTATTGCAGGGTCTAACCATCAGCAGACATGCACACAAGTTCACCCACTTTTGAGACGGCAGTGCACTTAATGCTTGTCATTTGGATGTCATTCCATACCGATGTAGGACAGGCCAGAAATCAGAAACAAAAATATCTTTGGGCTCTGAGCTAAGCATAAACACAATTTGTGCTCATAAGTTTACATACCCTGGCAGAATTTGTAATCTTTTGGTCGGTTTTCAGAGAATATGAATGATAATACAGAAACCTGTTCTTTTTTTTAATGGTTAGTGATTTGGTGAAGCCATTTATTAGCAAACAATTGTTTTTGCCCTTTTCAAATCATAATGACAACAGAAACTACCCAAATCACCCCAATCAAAAGTTTACATACCCTGAAAGTTTTGGCATTATAACACACAAAAATGGACACATGCAGATTGAAATGGCTTCTAAAAGTAACCATCCTCACCTGTGATCCATTCTCTTGTAATTAGTGTGTGTGTGTATAAACAGTCAGTGAGTTTATGGGCTCCTGACAGACCCCTGCATGTTTAATCCAGTGTTGCCACTGATGTTGTTGGATTACGAGCCATGGGGGAAAGCAAAATAATTATTAAAGGATTTGCAGGAGAAGATAGTTGAACTTTAGATAACAAGAAAACAATATAAAAAGATATCCAAGGAATTAAGAACGCCAATTAGCAGTGTTCAAAAATTTCAGCAACAACTGCCATAAAAAATTATTTGGGATGCAAAGAAAAACCCACAAATAACATCAGCTGACATATAGGACTTTCTGAAAAGAAGTGGTGTAGCTGTTTCAAAATGCACAAAAAGGCGGCACTTGAAGAAAAATTGGTTACATGGTTGAGTCGCCATAAGAAAGCCATTACTACGCCAATGATACAAAGCAACCTGCTTACAATATGCCAGACAGCACAGAGACAAACTCTACATTTCTAGAACAAAATTAGTGATGAGACCAAAAGTCACCTTTTTGGCCACAACCATACACGCTACATTTGGAAAGGAGTGAACAAGACCTATGATGAAAAATACACCATCCCTGCTGTGGTTGGTGATGTTTTGGGGATGTGTGAGCTACACAGGCACAGGCAACTTGGTCAAAATTGATGGCAGTATGAATGCAGCATTTTATCAGGAAATACTGGAGGAAAATTTGTACTCATCAGACCGCCAATTCCAACATGTCTCAACATGACAATGATGCAAAACACAAGGCCAAGTCGACCTGTCATTGACTACAGCAGAAAAAATTGAAGGTTCTGGAGTGGCCATCTCAGTCTCCTAACCTCAATATCATTGAGCCACTTTGGGTAGTTCTCAAATGTGCAGTCCATGCCAAGATGGCCCAAGAATTTACATAAACTGCCGAGACATTTTGCCAAAAAGAATGGGCAGCGTTACCAACTGAGAGAATTAAGGGCCTTATCTACAACTACCACTAAAGACTTCAAGCTGTAATTGATGTTAAAGAAGACAAGACACAGTATTAAGAACTATGTAAACTTTTGATCAGGGTGATTTGGGTAGTTTCTGTTGTCACTGTGATTTCAAAAGGGAAACACAATTGTTCAATAATAAATGGCTTCATCCAACCACTAACCATGAATAACAGAACAGTTTTTGGATTATCATTCCCGTTTTCTGATTCTGCCAGGATATGTAAACTTATGAGCACAACTGTATTTATTATATTTCTCACTCTGTATTTAAATTATTATTTTTTTTTATAACTGCGAGTTAGTTAAGCTGAATGCAAATGTACTTTGTACAATGTCAACCCTAATTCAATGCTGTGTTTGTCAGCACTGGAGACGTTTATGCATAAGTACAGATGGATGTCTCGTTTCCACAAGTTTCCAAGTGCATCTTATAACGTTCTGATTAATATAAGTGAGCATAAGGGTAATTAAACATTGAATGTTAAATCTCTTTCTCTTTTTTCTCTCTTTCAAAAAGGAGCAGTGGTTTTTCTCTTAAAATCTTTAACAGCCCCTACATCCTTCACATCTTGCCTTTATTATTTATTCAGGATTATAGATTCTGAACAGCCACCCACAAATGGGCCCCATGTCTATCTATAGACATGTCTCAGACTCAGCTCATCCATCCACAGCACGTACATGTATGTGCACACATAGTTATGATGTATGTGAATCTTAATAATAAACAATAAATGGGAGTGTTTTCCTGTGGTAATCTGCTGGCCAGTCCATTGCAAGTTAACCATAAATGACACCATCTAATAAAAAAATGCATTTAATATTGGTGCAAACACGAATACCTTACCTCACATTCAAACTGAATGGTGCAAAATGTAGATACTCATTGCAATTTTTATTTTGGATTTCATTTTTATTTGAGTGAGTAATACAATTACATTTGTATTTGCTTTTTACGGCAAGCACATTCAGCCATTCACAACCAGTTGGGTACATCCTGGCTTTTGAATTGAGAGTTTAAAAAGAATGTGTCAGTGACTAGGGAAATCTGGTGGAATATAGGAAATTAATTTAGGCATAGAGAATCCTGTGAACGTCAAAGAAGGTGCATGCGCGTGCATGTTTGCTTTTCCCCCCCATTTTCATCACTTCAGGAGGATTAACAGTCCACACCATCATACCCCCACTTGATCTCTCTGTTACCAAGGCAACTACAAGGTTGCCTTGTGTCTAGTTCTGGAGCAATGTGACTCTCGGGTCACTACTTTAAAGTCTACAAGAAAGTCACATGACCAGTACATTAGAATAGTGTTATGCTGTATTTCTCAAGGCTTTGTCCAGTGGTCTTATTGACTGAATTTGTATTCACAATCTAAATAAATATCAAAGAGGCACCTCGATATCACTTT
The DNA here is from genome assembly GCA_033117975.1 of Parotocinclus spilosoma. NCBI lineage: Eukaryota > Metazoa > Chordata > Actinopteri > Siluriformes > Loricariidae > Parotocinclus > Parotocinclus spilosoma. The sequence goes on from JAVSBV010014356.1 coordinate 10,748, forward strand.
AATAATACTGTTTGAAATCAATTCTTTTCTGCATGTGTCTGTGTTTTGCTTTATTAAGAGATGTTGTTTTAAATGTGAGAAGGAGGCTACGTATTTCTGTGCCCTGTAAAAACAGAATCTCTGACCTAGGTGTTGGTATATTCCCTTAGATAAATGCAGTGAAAGCAGAAACTTCAGTAAGGTGATATTTGAATTTTGTGTGATCATGAAATGTCTCTCTCTCTCTCCCTCTGTCTTGCTCACTCTCTTTGACATGAGCAAGGATTCTTTTTAGCCTTTTGACTCATGCTTAGGTCTGCAGGGCCTGAGACAACTGAACAGACATATACCCTCCTACACACTGTCAACAGTCAAGAACCAGCAGAAATATAGGAAATGATATGATGAAATAATAAACATACTGACATAATTTCATACAACCCTCATTAGGCATATGGTGTGTTCATAGACAAGATTGTGTGCAGAGAAGCTTTTCTTTTATTCTAGCACATTTCCAATCACTCATGGGGGACTGCTTCACTTAACATGAAAAGGGGGTTGAACAGAAGCAGAGATGGGGGAGGCTGTTGCTATGCGATGCCTGTCAGTTTTAATTACAATTTGTCCCTGTAATTCTGCTCTCTAGTGCAAGTGACAACCATCACAAACTGCACTTTTTCACAAAAAATATAGAGCACAACATTTTAAATATTACAAACATCTAACTTTTAACTTTATATAATATTATATAATAGAGTATTTATTTGACATTATATATGTGTATTCAGCAAAAACATAATTGTCACAGTTAATTGGCTCATTTAGAAATTGCATTTAAAGTATTAATTTATGAATTATTTATGTTGCTTTTCCTGGTTAGGGAAAGTGGGTCCTGTGGGGATTTCGGCACCTATCCCTCGAGAATAGAGGGCACAGGTGTAAGCGTGCCCTGGACAGGATGCCAATCCTTATAACGTGTTCACTGGAGTATAAGTATTAGGTGGCATTTCACATCAAACGTCAGGTTTTTTTATGACAATTTTAAATGGTAAGCAGTAAAGCAGAAAAGCAACCATTTTTGTGTGTTGTGTATTGTTCTGCTGAGTTCTTCATGGTAGTATGACCACAGATCCCAGTCCCAGTCAATGTTCTGACATCCTTGGTAAACATACACTTTATGATGTATACCTTGCTAGTACTAGGTTGGAGCCTTAATTATTTGTGGCATATATTTAACAAGGGGTTGACAACAATTCTCAGTATTGATCAATATTGACATGGTATAGTCACAGAGTTGCCGCTTATTTTCGGCAGCACACCCATGATGCCAATCTCCAGTTCCACCACATTCCAAACATGCTCTATTGGTCTAGGAGCTGATGTTTGTGGAAACCATTTGAATACAGTGAACACTTTGTTATGTTCATGAAACAAGTCTGAGACATATTATGCCTTGTGACACATTGATAATTGCTGCTAACTGTATATTGTCTCTGTAAAATCTAGAGATGGCTGTACATGAAAAATGTTACTTAAATCACCTTTTCTTCCCTGATTTAATATTTAAAGAGTATGTCTATTTTCAAGTGCCATAATTTTGCGCTTGCAGATAACACAGACAGTATACACTGTATCTGGAAAGTATTCACAGCGCTTCACT
>JAVSBV010014367.1:0-12386 GCA_033117975.1 Parotocinclus spilosoma
GATCATGTCTTTATTAGTGGGCCAACGAAGAAAATCAGCAAGGGATCAAATACTTCTTGGACTCACTGTATATGGTTTTACTGACTAAGAAAATTGACGCCAGCTGATGCAGTAACAAAACTATTTGTGTCAATAACAACAGCCTTGTTTTTGATTGCTCCAGCAGTGTTTTAAGTTGTAAAGTTGTCCAGTCCATGAAGCAGAAAGTTGGTGCATTATGCGGTAGAATACCATCACCATTTTTAAATACTGTCATCATTTTCAAATACGCCCAACCCTGCTCGACCACCGACTTCATAATTAACTATTATTATTTTATTAGAAGAAAAATGGCCAGCATAGGTAAACAGTAGCTTTGAAAAAGAGGGAAAAACTACACTGCAAAATAAATATGAAGAGAACTGCTGGACAAAGAAGCCTTCCTACCTTTCGCCCTGGAGCGTTCGGCCGTCCTCGCCAGTCGCCATTACAGAGCAATCGGTGAGGCGGTTTATATCCAGTATCCAAATTATGAATTATTTCGAACTTCTTCTGTTTAGGTGTGGGTTTTAGCGCTGTTCGCTGGCAGGTCGTCTTCATTCGGTACGCACGCCCGATCACCTTTAGGGATAGTGGTTACGTTCCGAGGGCTATTAGTGCCGATGGACGCGTACAGGGGGAACCCCCGAGGTATTTAGTATTTTTAGGGGCACTTTAAAGGTCTCCTGTCCCGTGCTCAGTCGTCAGCACCCAAAGAGGCTCACTCCAGCCGGCTGCCCATCCTGAATGGGACCTGAATGGGAATGCGCCCCGGCTTGGCTTACTTGCCCAAGCTCACGCTCGCCCTCTGGCGCTTCAGCTCCTTTTGTGCTCTTTTAAACCTCACTCTAGTCGGCTGCCCTCTCAAAATGAGACACACCCTGGCTAGAGTGGCCATCCGGCTGCGTGTTTGAAATATATGCGCCCCGGCATGGCTTTCCCACGCTACATGCACGTCCGAGCTCACCTTCGTCCTCTGGACTACCTCCGTGCCTCGCCACTTGTGAGACATCCCAAATTGTGCATACTGCAAGTCTGCCCCATTGGCGCTTCGCCGCCACCCACGATCAGTTCGCGCGTTGCTCCCAGTCGGGATGCAACACAAGCGGCGTGAAAATTTCATCCTTTTGGTTTTTTGTGTTCAGGAACCTTTCGCTCCGCTTTTAATCCCCTTTAATTCTTCTATATAATTTCCCCATTATTATTGTACATTGTGGGTTTTTGTCTATCCCGCATCCTTGGGTCCTAACATCAACCACCACATCTCCTGCATTTACATTTCCAGCATCTCATAACAGAACTGCTGGACAATCTGATCCTGTCCAGGCCCCATCAATGTCAGTGTGTTTTGACACTCTTGGGTGACCGTACACCTTACTGAACAGTCAATGTGGGGTCACTCTCATCCAGTTTGACATTCTTCTGTTCACCCACATAAATATTACTTACTACTGGAGGAATACTTACACAAGTTTGCATTTTTAACTTTTTATTGGCTTTTCTGATGATCTTGTTTAATCAGACTAAAGCTTCTTTTTAATTGGCTGATATTCATTTATATCCTCTCATCTTTGTGAGCAGTATAATTAACGGCGAGTGCTGAGGTACGGCTGTATGTTAGTTTGAAATTGCCATTTTCTTTCAGCAGGTGAACGTGCCTGACCTGGTTCCTGCCCTTGTAGCGGCTGAGCAGAAGGCCGCATCCTCACTGCGCTGGCGTGTTCATGAGAGACTGCTGCAGTGCTACTCCTGTTTGCCCCGCATCATCTCTGGGGACCATATCTACTTCCGCTTTCTGCAGAGGATGTTTAGCATAATCACCACTAATGTATAAAACAAACACATTCTTACCCTCACCATGCATAACATACACACTTACTGTATGTTTACACTTACTGTATGTAATTACTGACCAGTTGTTTACTCTGTTTACTTGTAGAATGTCCTCCCGGTTCAAAGGGAAGCTGCCCGGACACTGTGTGTGTTTCTACGCTACAATCGCAAGCAGGAGCAACGGCAAGAGATCATTAGCAGAATAATGCAGGGTAGGTGAGGATTCACAGGAATTCTGGTCCTACTGTATATGGTGGAAGAAAGTTTGAGAATTTTTGAATGTATTACTTTTATTACTGATGTAATGTATTACTTGTATTACTTTAATATTAGTAAATAATAATAATAATATTAATGTGTTTTATCTATGGAACACCTCAAAAGATAAACACAAAGGACAGCATAAACGTGGATGTTACTTTTACATGTTTTTCCTGCCTAAATATTATTGCTGACCAAGTATACCCATGATGTTCCCAAATGGCAGTGGTCCCTTTCAGCAGGATAATTATATCCTGATACAATATTACAAGTTAGAATTTAAGTTAAGTACCTTAGACTAGGACCCAATAATAACAGCTTTATGGGTTCTGCTATAGAGTAGGGCTGCAACAATTAATCGTCCTTTCTGTAATTTCATTTTGTAATCATGAACAGAGAAGAATGCTCTTAGATAAACAGTAAAACAGTTCCATTCAGTCACTGTGAGTGCCATCATTATCATTCTGCAGCCTTTTAGCTTTATTCCAAAACAGATTTTATGCTTTTAGAGTATATCCTATAAGCTCTGCTACTAGCAGGATGAGCTGTTCTGCCCGGCAACCACACTCTAATTGGACAGCCTGTTTTTAACACATCCAAACAATGCAGATTTAAAATTTTTTGCAGCCCGTCAGTCTCATACTTTTTGTTAAAGACCTGTAGTCAACTTAAATTAACCACCAAATGTAATGTAATTTATTAGTCAATTAGTCGGTGACTTCATCAGACATGATTCTTACTCTAACGAGGATTGTTTTTACAGTTGAGATTATTGGAGAGTAACAAAAGCTCGATAGAGGCAGCACGGTGGCTCGGTAGGGTAGCACCGCTGACTCACAGCAAGAAGGTCCTGGGTTTAATCCCAGGGATGAGTGGCCTGGGCCCTTTTTTTGTGAAGTCTGCATGTTCTCCCTGCGTGGGTTTACTCCGGGTACTCCAGCTTCAAGACATGCATGTTAGGTTAATTGGTGTCTCTAAAGTGGCCCATAGTGTGTGACTGTGTGCGTGACTGTGTGTGTGCCCTACGACGGATTGGCGCCACGTCTAGGGTTCTTCCTGCTCTTGCGCCCAGAGTTGCCGGGTGGTTACCGGCTGGCCGCGACCCCGTGTGGATTAAGCGGAAGATAATGGACCGATAGAGACCTCAAGAAGGGAACATTTTACACAGACATTTTGAGAAGGCAAGTCTCCAAGAACATACAGGGTAGCTGAATTAAATCCTTTAATCCTCATAGAGAACAAGCTTATTAGAAAGTTTTTCCAATGTGTGCAAATTTGAACACACCTCAATTTAAAAGGCAGGAGGTACAGATTTTTTGGTTTTATTGCTGCAACTTCATGCCACATCATTAAGTTTTGACCGTAACAGAAAATTAAGTTTTTCTTTTGGTGGGAATATTCATTAAAATAGTAAATAGTAAATGTTTGTATAAAGTAGTGATCATTGTCTTTATAGTTAGTTTGCTTTAAACATTCTCAAACTAAATATAAAGACTGATGCCTACATAAAAGTTATTTGGGATCTGAGCGATTTATGATCTGAATAATCAATAGTTTTTTTTTCCAATAATCGATAGATAATTCGGCGATCAAAGCAGTTCTCTATTGCATCCCAATACAGCTAGATCAGGCTTCAGCTGTAGCGAGTATTATGATAATAAGGCAAGTATCTCAGGATCATAGTGAGCGAGTCTCACCTGAAGGGGCAAAGGATTTCTGAGGTTTACGAAGGTCTGAAAACATGACATGGAGCCAGTGCTGCTGTTGGATGAGGGATGAGGGAGATGTGGGTAAAGTTTCTTGTGTACAGTCTGAGAGTATTAGTATAGTCACTATTAAGTCTCAGTGGGCGCATGGGGAAGGGGTCGCCAATCCATCACAGGGCATAACAAGGGTCGCTTTTGAATGATGCTATCACTGTGACCTCGCCTTCTCAGACACAACCTGTGTTGGGAAGCTTGAAAAGCTGATTTGAACATGAATTTGTGAAATAAGAGCACCTTTAACAATGAACTACTAGTTTTCTGTTAGGTCTAGAAATTGCTTTCATTATTTTGTCTAATATTTTATTTACATGAACTAATGCCTTATTGGGCAATGCTATGTTAAAGCGTTATATTCTAATAGTCTTTATTATACTATTCCTAATATTGTATTCTGTTTAATTTATCATAGTCTATATATTAATTAATTGAAGTTGGCCTCGAGTTGGCCCTCGCGAGGTTTCTTTCTTATAAAGATTAAGATGTTTTTTTTTGCCACTTTCACCTTTGGCTTTCTCTGGTAGGGCTTTAGGCTTATAGACTTTGACTTTTAATCTCACAAATAATAGTTCAGTCAAATAAACAAAAATTTGTGTTCAAGTCTTTTCATTTAAATTGAACATACTGTGCAATCTAACCAGTGCTCAAACCTTTTGTAAGAACTTGGTGAAGGTAGAAGCTACTGGAGCCGGCTGCGCTTCCTGGACCTGTGTGACATCGCTATAGACCTCTTCTCCAAATCCCACTTCTGCAAGCACTTCCTCCTTCAGGCTCTCGAGCTCATCAATGACCCTGTGGCCAATGTCAGGTAATCTTGTTCATGCACAGTATCTATTATTACATATGATCATATATTATGTAATATGAGGAACTAATCCCTACATACATAATGAAAGGACTGTCATGTTTACATGAATGTTTACACTAAACTACGCAGCTTTGGATCAGTTTACATATTAGTTTACAATTAGATTTTTTTTCTCAGATTGTTGAGTATCGTGTTAATATAAACATGGAAGGTTTAATACAGATTGGCAAAAGTAGATGACAAAGTCGACGACAAAACCTCACCCTGTGATTCTGTCAGGTACAAGCTGTGCCACATGCTGCCCAGGCTGAGATCTACCATCCGGCTTCCTGCTGATAAACACCTGCACCAGCAGCTGGAGTTCTGTATTAGGAAACTGCTCTGCCACGAGAAAGACAAAGATGTATTGGGAACACTTAGAAAGGTGAGACTTCATCAGCGGTTACTGATCTCATAGTAGCGTAAAAAAAAAAAGTGGCTATATTTCAAAACGCCTTTTGTTTCTCTAGTCAGTCCTGGAGTTGGACAAGATGGACATTACAGAGCCGGTAGTCTTTCACTTGTCTGTCTCTCTCTCTCTCTCTCTGTCTCTCTGTCTTACCTTTTCTGTCTGTCTGTTTATCTGTCTATCTCTCTCTCTCTCTATCTCACTTTTTTTGTCGGCCTGTCTGTCTGTCTGTCTCTCTCTCTCTCTCTCTCTCTCTCTCTGGATTTTGTTCTTGATTTTGATGTCACACCACACTTCTTCCTCTTGTAGTATCATACAGGGCATGATAGAGACCTGTTAGACCAGAAGAAGGAGAAGGAGGAAGCTTTACTTCTTGAAATGGTGAGAGTAAAAACTGGCTGCTCAGCTTATTTTTAGAATTTCTTTTTACTTCCTGGGTAAAACAGGGATTGTTTTGATTGGAAAATGCACCATAAAGAGTGTAAGAGAGTGATAGTAAAAAATAGGGGCTTTGTGTGCATGTTAACATTCCCGTCAATTGCACTTCTGTGATAAGCACTTTATTCCCAGCATTATATTTTAAATATCAATGTATATCTTGTTATATAATTGTAACTGGTGTTTGCTGTGTCAACATGACAGTTTCAACAGGGGCTTATTTTAGTACAAATTAATAAACCTAGTAAACTAACCTAAAAAACAGACTTATGACTTGACTCACGCTAGAGACTTGAGACACAATATTTATGTGCTAGAGACTTAATAACTGACATGGACTGGCATGCCAGAGACTCACAGAGACTCCTCGAATCGCACACTTGTGTCTCAAAAGACTCAAGTTAGACTCATGCTAAAGGCTCTAGACTCATGCCAGGCAGTTTAGACTTTGCTCAGACACATGCACTGGTTTGCATGAGTCTCAACTCAGATTCAAGTTTCGAGTTCACATGCTAGAGTCTCTTTATTTGACCCAGATTCTAGAGACTAGAAGGCTAGATCTGGGCTCACACCAGAGATTTAGACTCATATTTGTTGAATGATGCTGATGCCAGGACAGCCCTACATATGGCTGCAGAGTCCAAACGGTAAACATTTATGTGTAGAAGGGATAACAGACTGGACTGATTTTAATGGCTAAGGTGGACATCTTATTTCTTGTGCCTGGAAATCTAACGCTCCATTCACCAGCGTCATTGTAGAGAGCTGTGTGAGGAAACTGAGTTTAGGTTTCAGCATGACATTGTCTTCATGCACAGCATGTGGTCCGATAGAAATAGTTTGGCGTCATAGAACTTGACCTGACCTGCACAGAGCCCTGATTAGATGGCATTGCATGTGGATAATTAGGCTATAAATACCTGCCGGGGGGTGTTAAATGTAAAAAAAAAAGGTTGAAAATGGGTCGCAAACAAATGTTAACTATTGACAAATGATGGTAATTTTCTTTCTTCAGACAATATCTATATTAAATTCATCTACTGTATATTGAAAGTTGATGAAGTGTATAATGAAAATCAATACCATGATGTATTGCTGTATTGATTTTTTTAGCAGGCCCTTCATTTACAGAAGGCAGAAATTAGGTTCATTTGTTTCCAGTCTTGAAAACCCTTGAAAAAATGTGTGTCCTTTCGCCATGACCAAAGGCCTCGTGCTTGACACTCTGCTCCATATGTTCATGGTATGCAAATGCTTTTAAAGTGTTATTTTAGAAATTGGTTGTGAAGGATCTGTATTGACTTATAAAAGCAAAGCAATTTTTATTCACAAGCTGTAAAACACACAGATGGTCCCTGTCCGCAGCTTTGTCCTTCAGCCACAATTCTGGACTATGATTTTTGCCACTGCTGGTAGATCTATATAACTACCTGCTCACCTATCTGTATGACTGTACTTTTGAAATTTAAATTCACCGATTTTGGTCACATTGTGGCCTTTGACACACCCACATGCAATCATTCCTTTTTGCCAAACCTTAACACTTGCTTTGGAACAGGTTTTCCACACATCGAAAGACTCATTGCACTGTACCACCTCTTCTCAATCTAGGCATCTTGTCACACACCCACAGGTAGTTATAGTCCGATCATCCACGTGCCATGCACCTGCAGAAGCTTGAAGTTTCCACCTAAATACTAACTCAGTATTTTAACACACAGGAGCTGTTAGAACGACAGCAGACTGAGACAAAGCTAGCTGCAGAGAAACACTCTGACAAGAAACGTAAGCCCAACATCCAGTTCTGTTTCTTACACATCATGTACATGTGCTCTGCTTTAGCTCTCTGGTTTACTGATGTTTGCAGGGCGAGACAGCAAAGCAGGACTTTCTGGTAGCAAAGGCATGTCAGGGTCCACATCTGGAGCCACCTTATCCACATCTGCTGGTCAGGACGAAATGTTCATAAAAACACTTTACCTTTATAAAAAAAAAATGAAAGAGCAAATGGGATGGTTCCGATTTTGTGTTGTCGCATTCATTCCAGGTAAAGAGATACGCAGAGCCAAACTGGCTCGCAGTCGTTCCCTCAGCAGCCATCCCAGCACTCCCAAAATGGCAAACGCTGACAAAACCCTGTGAGTGTGAATGTTTTATTTAAAGAAATAACACTCCATCACTCACCCTGCACAAGTGGGCTGTAATAGAATATTAATGCATTTCATAAATCAGGGATTCATAATAATCTTATAATGCCAGTAATAAGTCAAATAAGAACTATGAAGCATCATCACGTTTTGTTCGTTCTGATTAAAAAGTTCAGCTTTAAAAGGACTTAAAGTAAGTAACACATTTCTTCTTTTTTCTTCTATTCTCCAGAAAAGTAAAGGAATCAGCAAAGAGCTCCATAAAGCCACTGAACGGTGATTAAGGATTTATTTTAATGCGTTTACGTGGTTAAATTATGATGAGTTCAATACATTGCATAATTTTTATTGATGATGCACCGATTCTAACATTGGACTCTGAATCCAATTGGCACCGAGTATTAAATTATTAAACGCTTTCTTTGATTATGTACTGGCCAAACGTTATCTATGTTTAATTAAGGTGTGTTATTTCAAAATGTGTGTAAGATAAAAAAAAAAACACCGGTTTTAGTAACAGAACAGAACATTCATATACTGCATGTAATAATTATGTCATTTCAAGCATTGCAATAAAGCAGCTTTACAATTTAATAATATCTTCTAAATTATTAATCCAATCCCATATTGAGCAAGCAAAGGGTGACAATGAAAAGTCAAAACTTCTTAAAAATTATAAAGTACAAACTAAGACTCAGAAAGCAACCCATCCTTCTTGGGCGACTTGATGTAAGATTGAAGCAATTAGATAATAATAGTTTAAATACACAGAAACGGAGTAAATATTAAAACAGAGAACAAATATAATCATTAAAATAAAATACTCTGTAGAATAACATTGTATAGAAATGTAAATATTATGAAAAGAATATTAACTGTAATAATAATACAATATAATAATTAGCAATAATAATTATTCATAATAAAAAATGATAATTGAATATATAAATAATAATATTATAAATACATAAAACATTATAAATTTATTATAAAAAATAATTAATTAAGTGTGAACCGTAGTGAAATCTGCTGCTTAATCCCTTTTGGTGGATCCTTCTTGGTCCTCCCAAGGTTTCTTCCCTCTAGATTCAAGGAGTTTTTCCTGTCCACTGTCGCCCTAGGCTTGCCCAATTTGGTATTGACCTTTTAAGATAATATAATGTTGTAAAGCTGTTTTGAGACAATATTCCAATACTTTTCCACGTCCTAATCCCTGTCTCTCTTAGATGACGCTTTGCGACCTCATCATTTCAAAGTGGCATCCTCGTCCTCATCCTCTACTCCCTCTGCCTCGTCCATGCCCGTCCTGATTCGCAGCAACACAAGCAGCTCGGTGGAGCACCGAAGTAACGGCAGCAAAGACACACAGTCCAGAAAACTCAGCATGTACGTTTGATGCACTTACAGCAAAAGCCTTAGTATTATAAAAGCAGCTTAGAGTCTCGTGTAAAATTTTGGGCCATTCTGGTCACATAATGAAAAAGTCAAATAAGAGACTTTCCATTTGATTCAGTGGTGTCAAAAACAACCACAGGTATTGGATTCAACAGCTGAAAAGGTACACCGAGAGAATGTGTCCTGTATGAGTGTGGTTTTGAAATTTTATAACAAGATAAAATCCACCTCAAGTCATGCTGTTTTATTTTAATCTACAAACCCTGCTTCAATAACAAGACTTAAACCTCTATACCATTTGTGTATGTCATGAAATTCAGAGTTGATTGTACCAGTAGTTATAGTGTAATAACAGTGCACACAATATCAGTCTTATTTTTAGTCTATGTACATGATGCCCATTTTTTATGTCAATTGGCAGACATAATTATTAAACTTCTTGTCTGTAATCCAGTACTAAAACCCATTTTTGTTTTGGAACTGCAGGGGTGAAGGGAAGCTCATACTAAATACCTGGGTTTTTTTTTCGTTTTTCTTTTAATACTGCATTCAAATGTCCTGCATTTTCTGATTGTATTCCAATAAAGAGCCAGAATAATAATATATGGGCATTGCCTAAACAAAGCAATATCTACGATAATCAAATAGTGGCCTCGGACATTTGCACAGTACTTTATGTTTTTGGAGTCATATTTATTTATTCATATATCATTACAATACTGAAATAGTGCACTCTATGGTAAAGAGGGAAGAACATCAGACATTCATTATTGTTATGATTTGGTGTAGGTAGAAACAAACCTTAACACATGATGAGATTGCACTGATTGCACTATTTATTTAGACCATGTAATCCAGTGTACAGTTTAATACAGCAAAATACTTATATGTTATGATCCATATGTACTTGGAGAGATAAAATAGTGGAACACTGGCATAGGGTTATTTTATTTAACATCATTTTCTGTTTCTCTCTCCTCACTCTGATAGACAAAGGAAGTCTAATTCATTCGGCATGCATTCTGGAAGGGAGTGACGCACCACTCAGGACATCCCGCTGGTGAGACTTTGTCTGGTGCTTCTATCTGGCCCTTCATCAATAAAGCCCATGTTGGACATGACCCATTTTGAAGACTTTCTTTAAAAACGTTGCATTTTCATTCTTTAAGGTAAAACAGCTGATTACATATAGGTGTATATACTGGTCGAGAAGCAAAACAATGTGCAATGATAAATCAGTTAATTACAATAATAGCAGCATGCACTTTAGTCCACCACATCTTTAGTGTATGAACGATTATCACATGACCAATACTGAGAGAAGTATTATTTAAAGTTTACTAGGCATGGAAGTCCAGGTTAATTCAGAATTCAAATACTAAGCCTGGATGGGGGGCCAACGTTGCAGGGCATCACTTCTTAGTTTACGATGGGTTTGTCAGAACAGATAACCATAAAAAAAAAAGGCAGCACCCCCAATCACTCACGTACACTATAGATGTGACAGATGGGAAATTCAACTATTCCCTTATGTATTATTAAATACTGTAATACTGAGTATTATCCATACTTAAATTAGCAGAGCACAGATCTTTTAGTTATGCTTATCAGTATAGCTGAATGATGCTTTTTGTGAGTATTTCATGTATCATTTTAGGCATATTTTAACTTACTTTAATGAACTACATTTTCTAACAATTCAAGCTGGATAAACCTAAACGCTTAATTTATTGAAGCATAGCAGGTGATGTGTATTTGTGTAATGAGGGAGGGTGTGGCCTTATCAGGTCAACTCAATATCAGTGTGTACATAATTATTAGGCAGCTTTTTTCTCTAGGCAAAATGGGCCAAAAAAGAGATTTAACTGACTCTGATTCAAAAAATTCAAATATTAGCATAAGGGATCCAGCACTTGACAGAAATTGCTAAGATATCAGGACATGATCACAGAACCATCAAACGTTTTGTTGCAAATAGTCAACAGGGTCGCAAGACACATGTTGAGAAAAAGCGCAAATATACTGAGAAGAATCAAGCGTGAAGCTACCAGGAACTCATTATCTTCCAGTTCTGTCATATTTCAGAACTACAAGGGTGAGATGGGCTCAAAATCAACTCCCAAGCCTACTGGCTCACTTCTGTAAGCAGTGGTATAGAAAGATTGGCATCTCTCAAAAAGATAATGATTTTTATGCAGAAAAATTCTCCTCTGCGTGGCTAGTCGGTAAAGATGAAAAACGTATGATATAACCCCCTTGAAGAACTTGTGGGCAGATTTTAAACGGGAGTTTACAGTGAAAGAAAACAGTACACCTTTCTGACAGGCTGTGGTTGCTGCTGCAAAAAAAGTTGATTGTCAACGGATCAAGAAAGTGACAGACTCCATGAATGGAAGGCTTATCACTGTTACTGAAAAGAAGTGTGGCTATACTGGTCACTGATTTTTAAGGTAAAAAATGTTAATTGGAAAGTTTTGACTTGTTTGTTTAGAATTCTCACTTGAAGGGATTAAACTTTTTAAAAAAGTGAGATGAGAAAATGCGTGTTTTTTATTTAGCTGCATAATACTTCTGCACAATAATAGTGGCCCAATAACTGAGCACATGCAGATATTCTCCATTTTGGATTAAGCATAAGCGGTATTTGGCGGTTAATAAAAATAAGACTTGCCTAATAATTGTGCACACAGTGTATATGCAAAAACACCCAGGCAATAACGAGTGAGCATTTAAACACTAAGACATTCCATTAGTTAAGGGGGACTACTTCTTTGTGGGGTCGACCACCCGACCCATGTGTAACAGGCTCTTGGTGGACTCGTTGTAGATAATGAACAGGAAGGGTCGATTGAAAGTGAGCCTCGGAGGAAGAATGTCCATAAAGAGGCTGCTTGAGGAGGAAGCAGCAGAATCTCCTTGCTCATCCACTTCTACTTTAACCCTCTGCAGTGCCTGCAACCAGGAGAGGAAAACATCTAAATACTGTAGAGTGAATCCTCAAATTTCCAACAGCAGACCCACCCAGTACAGAACAGACACTTTGGGAACAGAAATAACTGGGAAGATGTTGAGGGTAGAGGGGCAGTGGTATACTATTGGAATTTCAGCTGCCCCACAAACTCCACTCACCAATTATGCTTCTGATTACAGGTTTAGATTTCGCTGCATAGCAGAAATGGGATTTGAACCCTGGATCTTCACGTTTAAACCTACAAACGGGATTTTAAAAAAGTTCGGACACTAAACAAATTGTGAATAAAAACTGAATGCAATGA
>JAVSBV010014386.1:0-12384 GCA_033117975.1 Parotocinclus spilosoma
GCCGAGGCTCCTGGAGATGTGCCGAGTCCGGGAACGGGCTCGCTATATCTCCGGGACGCCTCGGTCGCTGACAGATTGTGACACTTCGTTGCATGATACTACGTTTGTTACTTGGCACGATAGGTGTATAAAATCTTTCAACGATATCTTTAAAGATGGTGTTTTTAGAACCTTTGTCGATATTTCTTTATTCATTTGACCTGCTTTCTTTGCATCTGTTTCATTATTTTCAAACCAGGCATTGTAGTGGTTTAGAGCTTCTTGTACACCAAGATTGTGGGAAGATCTGCTGTATTTGAACCCTTCTTTAAAATCCTTCATATCCAAAGTGTATTTACGACTCATGGAATGGAAGGTTTCACATGCAGAAAGACTGAACATTTCCTGGGAGGGTGAATTGGGCTTCTGTGTTTCAGATCGTTGGTGAAATTGAGATGGTTGGATAATACGCGAATGTGCACCTTGTGCAAGGCTTCAGCTAAAGCTTTTCATAGAGTTTATAGATCTAAATATTAGTTGTCAACATTTTACCCTAACGCATTTAACGACCGATATGATGGGTGCTAAATGTCTCCTAAGCCAAAGCCACGTTTTTTTTACTGCCCCACTTTTTAACACCATGCCACATTGTCCAGGAGTCAAGCTTAATGTCTGGCCCTTTGGTTGGTGCTATTCGGCCTCCCTGCCCAGTCGTCCACTCTCAATCCTAGACAGATAGAGATATTATCCTTTACCTCTCTGCTGGCGAGACACCACATTCTCCTTTTGTGGAGATCTGCAAAACCACCCTCTATCTCATCGTGGTTACAAGACCTTTTATACTTTCTTAACCTGGAGAAAATATTGTGTAGTTCAAAAGGTGACACCAACTCTTTTTCTCCAAGTGGAATCCTCTTTTGTCACATATTGAATCACTCTCTACACTCTACCCAAAGATTGAATATGATGTCAATCCTACCACTTAGTTATATTACAGTTATTTATTTATTTTTATTGGTTTGTCTCTGTGATTCCTGTCCAGGGGTAAGGGGGGCATATATGTATGTCGTAACTGGCTTAGGAATGGTCCCCCTGACATTGTTCTTGTTTTTTTTTGTTTGTTTGTTTTTGTAGCATGATAACAATATTCCGAAGAGCATCTAAATGCTGTTTTTCTCTGTCTTCAGATGCCCCCATATATGCTCAATGCCATTTTGGTGAGGTGACAGTGGAGGAAAGCCCATGACAGTCAGCACTCCTTGATCTTCTTTGGTCTTCAAGTATACGGCTCTAAAAAATAGTGGCTATTTTATTTTCTTATGAAATATTCCTTTATTTTTGTGTAGTTGTTGCAAAACTTTGAGGTGTGTTTTAAATAATTAATGATTTGCAAAATCTAAGCATTTTCTCAAATAGTCTCAGACTTTTGAGCCCCACTGTACAGCCAAAAGTTTGGGAATGAATAAAACATCTAACAACTTTGGAGTGTATAGTGTGTGTGTGTGTGTGTGTGTGTCAGTCATGTTTTTGAATGACTGTGAGGCTGGGCACAAACATTGTAAAATAAGCTCTGGCTCACAACTGGCCTTACAATTAATCTCAGACTGTCTGAAGGAATGAAGTTCAAGGGGCTGTTCAAGCCAGTCAAGTTCTCCAACCATTCCTTTCTATACTTCAAGGAATGCAGGGCAGAACACAAATTATGGTGTAAACCAATTTCTGGTTCTAGACATGTAGTCTAGCATATATTGAAATGTCATAATTATAAGATGTTTAGTATACCATAAATCTGTTAAGAATTACTAATCAGATAGGGTGCCTTCAACTTGGCATGTAGTGCAGGTTAGCATTATGGTATATGTCTGCTTTCATGTTCCATTCCAACAAATACTCAGTGGTATGCCATGTATTTAGGTTATCTGAAATATGTAAACGTTTGCCTTATTCGCCCTGCATTAGCTCATCTGTTTATAATTTGGACATTTGCCATTGAAGCATAAAATGGAAAGAATTATGTGTGTCTGACAAATCCACTAACAATGCTGACATAAATAAGTTGCAGGGGGTTCTGTTTTGAGGCCTGGTTACTGTTAGTGTCCTTCCTATGGGTTCCCAATGTACACTGGAATCAGTAATTGATCCAATGAATAGCTTTTAGCCTGGCACAGACTTGACTGATGTAAGCTCCTTTGATCTTTGCAACCACCAACACTCAAGACAGCAGTTATGTAGCTTAAAATCATGATTGACACAGAATTAAATTTGGCATGAGATGTTTAAATGCAACCCCAAATCAGAAAAAGTTGAGACAATATGAAAAAGGCAAATAAAAAACTGCAGTGTTTCTGTACGATGGATTGGCACCCTGTCTAGGATTGTCCTTGCCTTGCTCTCTGTGCTCCAACTAGGCCCTGACTAGGATAAGCGGATAAAAAAGTGAGTTTTTCTTCAATTTACTTTGACTTTTATTTCATTTTATTTTATAATCTGGTCAATGTCAGTTCATGTTTTTAATTAACATCCATTCCTGCACTCAAGACATTCTAGGAAGAGTTGGGATGGGGCAATTTAGAGCTAATAATAAATAGAAAAAACAACAACTAAAAAATGATGTGATTTCAAAGAAGTGATATCAGCAGGATTATAATCATGATTTGGTACAAAAGCAGCTTCCACAAAAGTCTCTGAGGAGCAAATCTGAACAGACAATCTGCATGGACATCCCTGGAAAACATGATGTCTTAAAGGAATTTTTTGCTTAAAAATTTGTAAATGTACTTTTCTGCATTAATGCTGCCATCAGAGAAGTGTAACTGACCCTTGCCAAGCTGGCACAGCCCAATGCTATGAAAGATCCTGGCTTTTGGACTTGTTACTGATAATAATCTGGATGGTCATTTTTGTCTTTGGAGCACACAGCTTCCATTTATACACAAATGATCCGGATACTGATCTGACCACAATACAGATTGAATCGGTGTGATGGTCCATCCTAAATGCATCTGTGCCCAGAGAATTTGACACCATTTCAGGATATGGTTAACATGAGGCTTGTTTTTTTTTTGTACAGTAAAGTTTTAAGTGGTATGTGTGATTGTAACTCTGTATGGTAGAGCTTGATAAATCCCCATGTGGTTCTAGCTATTGTTGAATGATGGTTCTTGATGCAGTGCCATCTGAGGGATCAAAGTTCACAAGTGTTTAGTGTAGTCTTAGACCTTAGACCTTTTATGCACTGAAATTCCTCCAAATTCTTTGAATCGATTGATGATATTATGCACTGTAAAGGGAGAAATATCCAAATCCCTTTGTATATTTCTCAGAGGAACATGTTTTGAAAGAATGCATTATTTTCTCACGCATTTTTGATGAACGTGAAATCATATGGCCATCTTTGCATCAAAGACTAAACCCTTCATGGATACTGTTTTTGCATCAAAGCATGGTTATAAACAACTGTTGACATGACCTGTTTAAAACTCATCATATTTAGTTTTTTCCACCTCATTACTAGACCTAAACTTCTGCTGTCCCAACTTTTGTTGAAATGTGATAAACTGCTCGTAGAGCTCAGAGACAGGATTGTGTGGAGTCTGCTGCTGCATTGAAAGTTCCCATGAGCAGTGTGTGCCCCCATAATTCTTAAATAAATGAAGTTTGGAATAACCAGAAGTCTTCCTATAGCTGGCTTGCCCACCAAACTAAGTAAATGGGGCAGAAGGTGATCAAGGACCCAAAGGTCACTCTGGCAAAGGACTGCTTATGCTTTCCATGCCTCTCTCTAACCTCTTTAAACATGGATCTTCAAAAAAGAAAGGACATGTTTTTTTAAGTCATAAAATTAACTCACTAAGTCATGGATACAAAAAAGTAGAAGACGTGTACAGAAAAATCACATCATCTCACCACAGTTACATCTAACCAGTACTCAATTCCGTTCAAAACCACTGAACAATCAAGAAAAGCAATGAAAGCTATCCCCACTCTCTAACTTTAATTACACATAATCATGCAAAGGAATTTGATATTAGAATTGGCAGTCATGAAAGTGTTGCTCAGAACACTGGGGCCAAATATGAAATAGCTCTGATTAGCAACGCATAACCTCATTGGACACAATGTTCTTAGACACTTCTGTTTGTAGGATTAGCTGGAAATTAAAAGTGCCTTTGCCTAGCTGGGTCAAACTGTGCACAAAGCCACTTGCACATCTTGCTTCCATGCAGCTGATCTCGCCAAGCCACTGCACATATTGAAAGTCCTCCATCATCAGGTGCAAAGGCAAAGGAAATGTGGGAACAATTAAACTCAACAGATGCCAGAAGGCTTTGCAAACAAATGGGGATTTAATTGTTGCAGCTTGCACTACTTGAGAGTAACTTGCAGCTGTGCAGGATTTTCCATCTTCCCATTCACATAATTACTCTGGTGATTTCTAAAAGTCCAGATGACAAGTGCGGCGTCAGCTGACACCCACCCAATCCCCCCATCCCAACAAATAATTTCACAGCACATTAGCAAAGCTCTCCAAGCACCAGAAAATCTATTACACTGCCAAAACATACAGTGTAACCCCTAGAACAATAGAACAATACAGGTTTTAACAGTTTATAATTTGGAAATTGTTTCAACAAAATGTCTGATGGGGGAAAAAATAGAACATAAACATATTTACAGAGGGCTTCTTGGATCGAACCCAGGATATTCTCACTGTAAAGTTTCAGTATTACACACCAAACCACCGTGCTGCCCATCAACAATTCTGTTTAATTTATTTCCATTGATACATCTGAAAGTTAGAGTTAAGAGAATGAATGCAAAAGCAAAAGCTACTATATGTGTTAACCATTCAGCATTTGTTTTATGAACGCATTATGGATGAGTGATACACAACAGTAATTCTGATAGGCTAGTACACACAGTGGCTCCATTCAAACATCCCAGTCTTAGCATGCACACACTCTATTCCAGGTGCAACCTATGGTGAATTACTGAAGTGCATCTATAATTGAGACAATTATCATTTGTTTGAGATTAAAAGTGTCCAGTATTATGTAATCTGGTTCTCATTTCTCATGTGCTTCCCACAAGGCAATGACTTAAAAATGAATAACTGATTTTAATGCATTTTATTATGATCAAATGCAATTATGTTTAGAATACTTTTGGCCTAGTCAGGTCCTAAAGTTGGGAGATAAGAGCCTGCTGGAAATAGCAGTTCAGGTATAGAGTTCACCATAGGAAAACAATAGTACTTCAGATTGTTGGTCTTTCATTATCTGAACAATTTACCATAATGAGGTACACTTAAATATCTTGAGTTGAATATACTTAAGCAATTGCTTAAGAATAGGGACACAAAGACATCTCCGAAAGCAAGCATTAATAGCCACATTTACCAGGTGGGTTCATGTTTAACAGGACCTCCACCATTTACTGTAGCTGGGATTCCTGGCTATTCCAAGAAACTACATCCACCTAATGTAATCTCAGTGCACTATTAAGCAATATTATTATAAATTATGTTGTTAAAATCTAATGGAGTTATCCATATGGAAGTAACTAGCCCAGGTAAATGTACTTGTAATCTGACTCAGATTGTATGACTGCAATGACATATTCATAATTTTCCACACTGGCCATGCATGATCCATTTGCTCTTTTCATAATTGACCTGTGTTACATGGTTTTGTAATTCCTGCTTTATAGTAGATGTTTTAGGAACTGAAATTAGCAAACATTATCACTTAAACAATTAGGACAGTGAGGAAGATGTAGGACTAGTAAGGAACATTGTTCATCCTGTCAGATGAATACAGAAAGCCATTCATTCCATCTCTGAGCCCATGGTCATGTCAGGTTTCATCAGATGGGAAAGGGGAAAACGTTCAGTCATATAATGAGATACCCGTTTCAGGACAGTTACAAAACCCAAACTGATTGTGTTGGCAACCCTAGTACCCTTTACCCAGTAAGGAAAACTGACACAGAAAACATAGGCATACATGTATAATACTGTGCAAAAGTATACTGCTTACATAAATTATATGTATTATATATATATATATATATATTTCAAAATGTCCCCTAATAAAATATCCCCTAAATTTTTAAGAGCAGTGTATTGGGCTTTCTATATTTTTCAGTGTATATTCAGCTTATTTCTGTTCATTTTTTTTGTTGGACACTACTTTGAAGTTCTACAATTACAGACTGTAGTCCATCTGTTTCTTTACAGTACATACTTTGTTAGACCCCTTTATTCAGTTCTCTAATGGTCAGGATCTCAAAAAGGAATATCGTATATTAGGTATTATTTAGGTGGTGGAAAATTCCCAACACTTCAGTGATATGGATGTGGTGACGCTGTGTGTTGTGTATGTTTTGTGCTGGTATAAGTGGATCAGACACTGTGGTTGGTCTTGCTGTTAGAGTTTTAATCCACTTCATTGTCACTGCTAAACTGAAAATAGTCCAGCAGCTATAAGCATCTTGTAGGCAGTGTTCTGTGAACACTGGATGGTGGATTGGAATGAGGGTTTAGAGGATGAATAACACAAGCTGTGCAACTTTAAATCTACAAGGTGGACCAATAAGTGGACAGTGAAGAAACACTGTTTTAAAACTCCAGCAGAATTACTGTGTCTGATCAAATTGTACCAGATCAACACACACTAACACACCACCACCCCATAAGAATAATCCATCACTCAAACAGTACCTGATCCATGGAGGTCCTGACCATTAGAGAACAATTAAATGGGACTAACAATGTCTGTAGTGACTAGTGGTGTCTAATCGATCGGCCACTGATCATTATCAGCCGATTCCCGTGACAAAGCATGTGATCGGCATATGCAGATCAATGCCTTTCATTGCTGATCACAAGAAACAATCACCTGTACATTGCAGCACGCAGAGTCCATGTATGCAGTGTTGTGTCCCCGCCCCCTTTTCTTAAGACTGTGCAGGCGCAAGGCAGTAAATCATAAACAAATATGTCTGACCTGTGGAACTTTTACATGGTCGGTGAGAGTAGTGCAAAGTTTGAATCCTGCAACACATGCAACAAAAAATACGGTACCTTGTGGGGGAAGCACATTAAAAAGCCACAACACAACTAATTTAATATGTACTTTAAAAAACAAACACTTGCCGGAGTATGGTGAGTTGTCGAAGCTCACTGCAGAGAAGAAAAAAAAGGAACCCAGTATGTGATCGGTATCAGTAATCGGTATCAGAATCGGCAGCATAAAACATGATCGGATCATCCCTAGTAGAGACACACATGGACTACAGCCTATAACTGCATAACCACTAAAAAGAATAAGCAGAACATAATTAAAAAGACTTTTGTTTGTACTGTATATACAAGCCCAAATAAAAAAAAAAAGTTACAACAACACACAGAATATCTTACATTTATTTAGATTTTGAATTAATTACAGCCAGGGTTAACCTGAAATATTTCATGTTTTGTCTGGTCAACTTAATTTTATTTGTTATTAAACATCCATTCCTGCTTATGCCTGCAACACATTCCAAAAAAACTCGGGACATGGCAATTTAGAGCTCGTAATGAATTAATAAAAACAAAATGAAACCAAAGGGCATAAGCTTAAATTGAACCACATGAAAAAGGTAGTACTTTGCCAAACCTTCAGCAAGCACTACAATACAGAGTTACATTTACAAATGCTTTTTAAAACTCTTAAAAATTAAGCCTCCTGTATTCATACTTGTAGTTTGGTTCACTTGGTCCGGACTGAGGCAGAAAATGATATTCAACGTATTTTAGTTTTGGTTTGCTTAGCGTTTACAGTGATATTCTTGATTTATAACCAAAATATGTAAACAAAAGTCACATAAATAGGGTCGCATACTGATTACTTATTCCTATGACATTTTGTGACAGAACTCCAACACTACTGTGTGCTGGGCTAAACACACTCATTTATTCATTCACATGACATTTCTTAATAAGTGCTGGTATTTGTACCAGCTGATAACCTCACAAAGAGCTCCCACACAAAACCACCTCAATTTGGTTGGCAGCGCTCAGACATGTTCAGAGGAACCATACTAACAGAGTTATTGCACCAGCGTTCGTTGTAATCACTAGGGGACTCTAGTCATTCTTTTAAACATTGTCAGATAATGCTAAGCACTTTGAGTGGCTAGGCATGCTTGGAGATCTCTCTCCACGCATCCATATGCTCTAATATCCTGAAACACTGGATGAGTGATGCTTCTCCAGTGGCAGGTGCCACTACTGAACACATTGTAGACCTGGGTGAAGGGCCAGCCACAGCAGCAGAGGCAGTACAGCTGGTCAGCTGGTTGACGTCATCATCTTAGCCCACATAGCTAAGGCAATAGCTAACACTACACTGAGGCCTTTAATACGTCGTCACAAGGCAAGCCTAACAGTGTGGTTGAAGGTTCTGATAGAAGTCTGTAACCAATATATACCCCTATCCGAGAGGTTTAGGAAGCCTGAACATAAATCTCTATTACTTGCTCTACCTATGGTAGTCCATAAGATAAAAGTCCAGACTGTCCTCTAAAGAAATCTAAATCAGCTAATGTATGCTATGTGCCTAGCCTAAACTCTACAGCAGACGTACCCCCGACTAAGGCCCCTACAGTCATGACTGAATTAAATGGCATATTAATTGATTCTTTAATAGATTCCGAATGCATAATACCTTCATAGAGAAATGCCTAGTACCTAAAACATTGGAATAAGAAAGGAAAGGTACAAGTAAATGTGTTTAGTAGCACCCCACTGCAGAGGCTTGTGAGCAAACATTCCTTCTTATAGTGGGTTTAGTAGCACATATACTATACTCAGTAATACTAGGACAAGATTTCCCAATTTTACCTGACTTGGTGCTACAGACATCATGGTGTGGGGTGGTTACTTGGTCAAAGACCAAGAAGCAGAACCTAATTCCTGATCGGGATGAGACTCCCTCAGAGCTAATCCCTTACTTTAATGAGGACGTTAAGGTGAATGCTGGAAGAACACTGGAGCAGAGGTTTGAGGGACAGAGCTTAGTAATTTAATTGACTTTGAATTACAAAACAAATCTGAGCTAGAGTTACCAGAGGTACAGGAGTCAGACCTCTGCTTTACAGGTAATTCTACCATTGTGTACGAAGTGTTTTCATAAAGCTCATGAGGGTAGTGATTTTGCTCTCCCTTGAGCAGAGAGCAGGACTACATACATAATAATATTTGATGTTTAAAAAGTAAACGTCTCCAGTTAATGATCCATGAAAAGCTTAGGATAGTGATTCTAGAGGGTGAGTCAAAAGACATGACATAATTGAACATCCCAGCAAGTAATGGGGGGTATCTCTTAGGCTATGTCTGAAACGGAACCGGCTGCCATCGCGAAAGCTACCATATTGGATCAAGGGCAAGTTTTTTCAATGAAAAGGTGGTTTTGAAGCATATTATAGAAGACCAGAATTGTCTCAGAAATCGATTGCTGCAGTCAGATTTGCTATATCTCTGGTTCAAATATTATGAACACAGGAAGTCCAAAATATTTCACAACAATGGTTTTGGCAGCCCATAATGTAGCATTATGGCAGCCCATGGAAAAGTCCATAATGTAGCATGTGATGTGTCCTGTGTTTCGACTCACCCTGTAGAGGCATGTACTTTCTTCACATAGGATATATTAACAGTTTGCAATGAATGAATCTGAAGGTTTATCTCGATTATATGAAATTATGCAATGAAATATCCTGAAGCACTTGCTTTGAGGAACACCATTGCTAAACAAATTTGTTTTTTCAGTGTCACTTTTTGCATCAGTGGCCATTTCTGCTATACAAGTTTACATCAACACTAGTCACATATACACACTCATGTCAATGGCAACATAGAGTAATCAATTAACCTAACACTCATATCTTTGGACTGTGGAAGGAAACTGAAGTACCCAGAGTAAACACAGATGACAGACAAAAAACAGACAGGACATGCAGTCTCCAAACAGAAAGGACCCAGGCTGCTCAACCCTGGGATTGAACCCAGGACCTTCTGTGAGGCTGCGTTGCTACACACTGAGCCACCATGCCGCTAAACAAGTATCAAGCCATGTTGTGTTTTCTTGTAGCATTGTATCCTTGTCCAGCAGCAAGCAGGCTAAACCACCAAGGAACACAGGAAATGGAAATTAATAGCCTGGGTATTGAAAATCCACCTCCATGTCCTCTGGCCAGTTTTAAGTATAGCCCTCAGAAAGTGACACCAGCACCCACATCAAGCAGATCTACTATACTGTAGCTGCTGATCCTCAACACTTACATTTACATACCCTGTGCTGATCATAGAGAAAATCCATTAAAATGGTGCAAATGTCACAAAAACAATTAATAACAACAAAATAGTTGTGTAAACTAACAACAAGCTCTGCATCAGAGAGAGCTTTTAGAACTGGTAATGTTGTATGAAATCAGACATGGTTGATATGCAGGTGTTTTTTGAAAACAGGTTCAGGTTTAGATCAATTTAAAACATAACTTTTTAATCTCCATTTTCATGTTTTCAGGATAATGCACATTAGCATGCATCTTTTTTTTTTTTTTTACTTGTTTGACATAATTTTGTCATCTTTATTTGGGTAAAAAAATGCCAATTAACAGTCTGTTGTTATTCTAAACTTTAAGAAAACAGGTAAACAGTTAAAGTTAACAGTTAACGTTTTTCAGAAATGCCTTTCTTTTGAAAGGTATTTTGTAACATATTAAATTCTTTTGAAAAGCACTGTGTACATTTAACTTGATAACTTTGTATCTCTTACTTGAGAATTACATTTAAAAATGATTAGTAGTCTGTGCATATTACTTTCCATAGCAAAGTGCTTACCATGTGCTTATTATTTTGCAATCGTGATATTTGTGCACAATAATCACAGTATGACTTCTTCATCAAACCATGCAAACGATTCCTCCCAAATCCCAAAGACATATGTTAATTGGTCAGATGGTGTCTCTAGAAGTGACTGTGTGTGTCTGTGTGTGTCTGTGTGTGCGTGCCCTACAACGGACTGTGGCCTTGAGCTGATGTTGAGGGTATGAAAATAAAAGATAAAGATCAAATCTAATTATTATATTTATTACATATTAATAGGAGTTATAATACCCCTGTGATGGCCAGGAATAATGCCCAGCTGTTCCATGGTATAGGTCTTGGAGAGATGGAGAGGTCAAAACATAAAAAAGGTAAAATAATAATAATAATCTTTTTTTTTACTGCAACAGCAAACGTACAGCTGAGGGGAAACAGCAGGGACATCATGTTTAAAGCATTAAACATTGTTGCATTCTCAGTGCAAAGATGTTGAAAGACAAAAACAAGCCAAACTTCTAGTCCTTTGTCCCAGTGCAGGAACACGATGTCTCTTCCACAACAAATAACACTCCTCTCTAGTGGTATGCCTTGCCACTTAGGTTTAGTTCTGAGCTCCAGTTTTTAATCTCAAACATACTTCATCACTTGTCACAATGTACAAATCAGATGGAATACCATGACTCTTCCTAGTTCCTTCATCGCTGCTGATGTTTATGGATAATTTCAGAGCAACAAAGATACAGTGCATAGGCCAAAGAATCACAGCACATTCATTTCATATGTTTTAAAGAACCAAACAAACTGCTCAGCCTGAACATCAAGTTACACTGCAACAGCTGCAGTTTAATATCTGACAGGGAGTAACTCCTCAGCAAATGAAGACAGTCTATGATGTTCAATATGTCAGTGTCCTCCTGGAGTAGAACTGGTGTGACATGGCATCTGTCATATAGACAATCTGTGAAAAGCAACGTCCATTAAAACAAACAAGAAAAAAATGTATGTAATACATGGGCAGCTGGACCACAGTACCAATTAGGGGTGCTAAAAAAAACCCCGATTCTTTAAAGGATCGCGATTCCTAGTCCTGGCTATTCTGAATCGATTCAAAATGCCCCAAAACCGATTTTAAAATGCCTTTAAGTTTTATTTTTTGCCGCTCCTACTTCCGAGGGTACTGAATATCGCATTACGTATCCACTCGGCCACCGTACAGCAAGCTTGTTAGCCAGCTTCCGTTTTCAGGAAGCATGGAGCAGGGGGAGAGCGTGACTCGACCCTCCCCGTCGTCATTAAAAGCCAGGGTTTGGGCACACTTTGGGTTCTACAATGTCCCGGGAAAAAAGAGATTGACATGAGCACAATTGTTGGTGCAATATGTTTAAAAAGACTGTGAAGTCTGTATATTATTTTTAAGGCTGCTTAAGCTGCTAAGCAGCTAAGCTTACCTTATACTGTTAATTTTAGTTACAGAATTTTATGCACAATCCTATTTTTTGTATAAATATAAAATGATGCAAAAAGATTTGATACAG
>JAVSBV010014397.1:0-12384 GCA_033117975.1 Parotocinclus spilosoma
ACATATAAGCACTCAGTTTGTTCAGTAATTTACAGAAAGAAGTGTTAAAGTTGAATGATTTAGTTTATCATGCGGTAATTACGACAAATATAACTAATCAAACTGGTTGCATATTTGTTTTTTTTAAAGCCCTGGCTATTATTGAGTGCAACTTTTATGCAGCTATGTAGTGAACAATCATTTAGGGTTAAGTGGCTCATTATTTTTGTGCGTGTTTGTAACAGATCACTTGAACCAGCTGCATCGAATTGTCCTGCAGAGGAACCAGACACTGTACACTTTGCCTCAGGGTGAGCTGCGTCCGTACTTCAGCTTCTCTGCTGTGGCCAGCCGTGTGACGGAGGCGCATGTGAGCGACAACCCCGTGGTGCGCCACACATCGGTCACTAACAAATGGAAAACGCTGCACCTGCTGTTGTTAGCAGGATACAATGCCACCCAAATCCACTACAACCTTACCTTTCAGAGCGAACCAGAATTCACAATGAGCTTTACTGTAGTGGTCGACACTCGTGAGCTTCCAAAGTCTACTGTGTCAGCAACAATGCATGAGAAGGAGAAAAATGAATCCAAGCCGATTAAGTCCACCCAAGAGCCTGGGTTTCTGTTCAAAGATGTTCCTGTTGAGAAACAAGGCCCTCACATCCAGAGAATGCCTCCTGGAGCCTTGGAGGTGGCCATAGAAGTACCTGAACTGAATTTATCTCTTGTGCCTAAGGAATTGAGGGATGAGCTGCAGAGATTGTTTGAGAAACTTCAGCTAGGAGATATAACTGAGAAAGGCTACAACTATACAAAAGCCAAGATGCTGAAGGCATTTCTAAACAAGGGAACTTCTGAACTTCGTGAAAACAATGGTGCATCTAAAGAAGAACAAAAAGGAGCAGTAGAAGGGATTGTTGGCAAGTCTGATTTAAATAAAAAAGTAATTCCAGTTCAAATTGACAACATGCCTTTAAAGGAGCAGGATCCTGCAGAGCCATCACAGGCCACAAATATCGAAAAAATACCCTCCAGATTCCTCAGCTCTCTGGTAGGGAGCATGGATAAGAAGAAGTTTCAGAATGGAGGTGGGGGCGAGGATTTAGAGCCGCATGTGGGTCGCAAACTTCAGTATTTTTCAGCTCCAGAAAGGAGCTTTCTTCCATGGGAAAAGAGAAACTACTTTCAGGATCTTCTGGAGGTGAGTTGGGGTGTGCAGTTATGCATCGTCTGTTATGGCTTCTTAATTGGTTTTAATGATGTGTGAGCTGATGATATCAATTATGTCATACATTGCACACAACAAAAACAAAAAACAAAAAAAGAGTTCAGGCGTCCACTGCATCCTGCAGCCAAGTTTGATAGACCGAGTGAATGCCATGTTCTAGTGTAGACACAACAAACTAAGCTAGTGTTCTGTCTAAACGTGCATGAGTAAAGATAAAAATGAGTCAACAAACTAAATAAGAAGACGAAATATAGTCTTGCATACTACATTGTTAGATTTAATTGGCTCATCCTTACTTGCGTGAAGGTGGTTTGGCTTTGAAAATATGAATGCTGCTGAAAAGACGTCAGTCTGCAATTTAAGCTATATTATACGTGATGATAGTAGATGATACTTTAATGCTTTGCAATTGCTATATTTGACTGGTGACCGGAATCGTCCGGCTTTTAGTGTCGTTGACCAATGATGGGCTGATCAGTCTCTCATAACCGATTCTGTGCTGATCACAGATCACAGGTCACCACACTTGCACTTTGTGTGACAGCACCAAAACACAACCACACGTGAAAAACACACTGCTTTCACTGACATTTATTCAAAATTCTGTTCTGTCCCAGTCCCAGCTTTAAACCGTGTGCCTGTTTATTAGACAGACCGGTGATGTCACACGCTAATTATGAGAACGTGTTAGAATTCAGTTGTGCTCCAAAGTGCACTAAAGGGTTTTTTCCTATGTAGTGCAGTATTAGTGAGGGAGCAGAATTATGATGTTACTTGGGTTACAGTCGAATCTTAAAAGAAAAGCTGAACCTAAGTTATCTTTGTGCTATAATTTATAATTCTGAATCGGGCAGTCGTATGTTTAATAAATCGAAAATTGCAATTAGCCAAGAATATTTCAATATGTGCATCTCCAACACAAACCAAACATTGCTCATCACAACTTGATTGTTTCCAGAAGGCTGCTGGAATTGTCTGAGTTCTAACTCAAATTTCCCCATTACTTTTACATTCATTAATCTGGCCCTGACCTGCAAATGATTTTTTTGTTTTACATCTAAATTCGATTGTTATTAATAAATAAAAGCACGAACAAAGTAATAGAATATAATACAGTAGTAATAATTAATAAAGACATGAAATAAGTGAATATCAAGTGAAACTTTATAGCAAATAAGGCAAATGCAAGTCTTATCACTGGGACAGCAGTACCGAGAATGAGGGGGTGTCTGAATATACAGTACATAAAGGAATTATATAATAATGTAGTATACATCATATGCTTATGATCACTTATTTTTTTCTTTTTGGTATTATTTCAAATGGGGTACTGTATTGGTGCATTATCACCACCTACTGTACTGTACCACTGAATGTTTTGTTTACAGTGCCCATGTTTTAGGTTGGTATATTTGTTTTAATTTGTGGGCCAAAAAATTCAGATGGAGTGGCGAGATGTTCAAATTCCGATGTTCCACTGTATGGTGAGGGTAGTGTTATATCAAAGTCACCTTGAGTTGAGAAAGGATTGGAATCTTTTTCTAAAGCAAGGAAGGATTTATACCATTGTGTTGTATTTGTAAGCACGTCACTCCAGTTTAGAGAGCTGAAAAGCTGAAAAACAAAGCTGAGGTCCCTCATTTATATGGCAAATGCCAGTCAAAAACTGTTGAGGTTGTGTTTTGTGTTTTTATCTTATGTGACAGCTGTGAAAACTGTAGTTCCGCTTTAATATTTGAAATGTGAGTAAGTGCCTTTCATATAGTAGTTCATTGAGTCTTTGTGTTATACCTCAGCATAAAACGTTTTAACATAATTTCTTATATGACCACCACAATTGAAATGAAATTACAATTGTATGTTGAAACTAAAGTGCTGTTTGTGTTTTACAGGAATTAGAGCGGTTAGAGCGGGAGCTTGAGTATAAAGCAGACAGCACTGCCACAGGCCGGAAGTTGCAGGACACCTTTGCTGATTCTCTTCGTCATGTTAACAAACTTTTGAATGGCAAGTTTGGCTTCACATCCCGCAAAGTACCTGCCCACATGCCACACATGATCGACCGACTCATCATGCAGGAGCTGCAGGACACGTGAGTATCACAACATGCTTTTGAGCTGTGGGGAATTTGCAAGGGACTTTTCCTTATAGATATGTATTGTATGACTAGGATAACTACTGAATTGTATTTATTCCAATATTACATTACTGTGAGTGGCAAAAGTTTGTAAAACTTTGCTTACTTATATCTGTTGGTCAGTCCTCTACTGGATGGAGACTTTTTCACCCATCCTCAAACCCTTGGAACTTGTTTCAATTGCCCCTAGGGGATAATAACGTTTTCTGAATCTGAATCTTGGATGTTGGTGGTTTTCCTCATGTGAACTGCTTCCACAACATTCTGTTGGAATAAGGTCAGGACTTTGACATGGCCATTTCAAAACATTAATTTAATTATTTTGTAACCAATTTTGTTAGAAATACTTTATGGGCTTATTCTGACTGTTTTGCTGTTCACCCACATGTACTTGTCATTCAGTTTATGTCTTGACATTTGCGATTGGGGTGTTTGTCAAATATGGATTTAAACCCTGGACCTTCTGGTCCATAGTCCAGTATCTTAACCACTAGGCCGCCAACTACTCTTTTACTGCAGTCCTAAGAAATCTTGATTTTGTTGGTGATACACTTCCACAAATGTGTTTTGAGAGATCCTTGTTTATTAAACATAGGTGTGCCCACCTGATTGTCATTCCATTGACCGAAAAGACCTGACTAATTTCACCTTCAATTATGCTAATCCGAGAGATTCACATACTTTTTTGCCACTTAAATATATTTAATATTGGATCATTTTCCTAAATAAGTAATTGACAAAGTATAGTACTTTTCCTTAATTGTTTAATTTGGTTTACTTTACAACGGAACCTCAGAATTCGAATTCCGCTTTACTTTAACAAATTGGACACTAAACAGTCTTTGTTTGCCCCGAATTTCTTTTGCTCCCAATTTTGAACAAAAATGTATACTTTGCGCTCTTCTAACTAGACTATCCTAACCCTATCCAGTCAGTGCAATACTGCACTGTAATAATGCACCAAGACAGTGGTACCAATTATTTTACACTTATTTTATTGCAATTTTTTCTTTAAATCATTAATTATATATTACTATAGGCACATAAAACAATCAGTTGGGGGCCTGTTAATGGATTAATGCTATTAACATTACTTTTAATAAGGAGTTTGAGAAGTTTGATTTGGACTTTGATTAAATTGCAGTCCAAACAGCTTTCTGGAATCAATTAAGTTTGAATTCCAGGTTATGTAACTAATGTTAAAAAAAAAAAAAACTGTTGGTGTTTTAATCCACATTTGTGCAGAAAAATATAAATGCAAAAGTATAGATTATCTTCAGTTGTACTGAGAGGAACATGATTTTAATTAATACCATAACATTAAAAATAGTCATTAATTATTGACTGGTAGTGGACACAGTCAAATGTATAAACGCATTTCCAAGTCAGTTCACCTGCCTAAAAATGTCCATTGCTTTTGTCAGCTTCCCTGCAGAGTTTCAAAAGACCTCCTCCCATCGTGTGCGTCATTCAGAGGACATGCAGTTTGCTTTCTCCTATTTCTACTTCCTGATGAGTGCTCTGCAGCAGCTCAATGTATCGCAAGTCTTTGATGAAGTTGACACAGACGGCTCAGGCATACTCTCAGACAGGGAGATCCGCACACTTGCCACTCGCATCCATGAACTCCCGCTCAGCCTGCAGGTGTCACATAACACCCCCTGATGCACAGATATACACAAGCTGACACCTTAAGACTGTTTTTATAGTCTTAAATAAGTATACAAACAATGTGAAATTACACCCAGAAGACAGAATATAAATAAAAACAGGATGCTTTAAACCTAACTGCAAATTGCATGCATCTGGTTCCTTAACCTCAATTGCCTTTCTTTTTTTTTCTTCTTTTTTTGAGCAGGACTTAACAGGATTGGAACAGATGCTGATTAACTGCTCAAAGAGCTTGCCCAACAATCAGACACAACTTCACATTGTTAACCCCACCCAGGAAGCATATTATGACACCAGCATGGTAATTGGAACGTTTCCTAAATAGCTTTTAAAATGCATTTATAATATACATCACAGTGTTTGTCTTCTCATAAACAACTCTTGCTTTTCTTTGCTTTAGTATGCACATGTATCTCAATCCAGAAAATGATTTGGGTAATGAATATTCACATAGCAGGATAAGTTTCCATTATTTCCTTTGGGGAAATCCATGTTTTTTTTTTACTATATTTAAAGTTTTATTTTGATTTTAATATCTATAATCTATGATGCATTGGGTCTCCTGTATCATAATATCTATAATCTATAATGCATTGGGTTTCCTGTATCATGTGCACCACCATGTTGTCATGATTGTGCAGCTTACCACTGTCATTTCTAATGTTAAACATTTTAAACATTTTTAATGCTAAATTTTGTACCTGTCAGAATGACAGGGCTCCTCTTATGAGACACACTTTTCAACCACTGAATTCTTTAATGAGCTATTCATTTCTTGTATGCAGCCCCCAGTCACAAAAGGTCTAGTTATTCACTGCAAACCCATAGCAGACAAAATACAAAAAGTCTTCAAGGACCAGAATAAATACAAGTGAGTACTATATAACAATATATAATATGGGATATGTATTGTTTGCCCCTAAGTAAAGATTATTCTTATACTCCTTAGGTTTGAGATCATGGGAGAGGAGGAGATTGCCTTTAAAATGATACGAACCAATGTGTCTCATGTTGTTGGCCAGCTAGATGACATAAGGAAGAACCCAAGGTGGGTGTTAAGTACATATGTTGGGGTTAAAGGGTTATTCGGAATATTTGCACCCATTCTGCATTTCAGTGTAGAGTTTTGTGCAGCAGTTGGCTCTCATTATACATTTTATTTAATTGTTTATTAATGGCTTACAAGTGAAAAAGATCTTACTGAACAGAAATCACATTTACTTCCTTCTGCTTAAAAATAGCTGATTTTAAAAGGTTAATTTTAGGTGTGTTTATGTTTTTTTTCCATTTCCTAAAATGTATTTCATGGCTTATGATTGCAGCTACTCTGTAGATATTATGAAGTTTTTTCCTAGACCTTTCTTGAAAAAAAAAATCCAACCTTTACTGTAGCAAAACACATCTTCAGGTATATTCAGTGGAACACCTTACTTTTGGAGAACCAGTTAGTGTAAAGGGATTGAATTTTATTATTGTTGAATGTATTTTAGTTGCATGGAAAGTACAAACAGTTTAGCTACAATATGCAACAATTTTGTTGTGACCGTATATATTTCACTATAATACCCCAATTATATCTGTGCAGCGTATGCATAGGCAATTATACCAATGTAAAGTGTGGGGCCTTGTCTGTAATTACACTGCAGGGTTGATTTGTCTACAAGGAGGGGTGCACGGCAGTAAAATTTTGCGCACCACTGTTTTATACCATGCCATTGTTTAATTAAAGTATTTCTCATCACCCCTTTCCTTTCAGAAAATTCATCTGCTTAAATGACAACATAGACCACAGCCATAAGGATGCCAGCACAGTAAAAGCTGTACTAAGGGATTTCTATGAGTCCATGTTTCCACTGCCCTCACAGTTTGAATTGCCACGCGAGTACCGTAATCGCTTCCTCCACATGGCAGAGCTGCAAGAGTGGTGAGAGTTGTGCCAATACATGACTAATACAGCATAAAAGCCAAACAGACTTTAGCATTACAGTTGACACAAATGTTGTCAGTAATCCAATTAATGGTTTACATGCACAGATAATCAGATAATGGGATTTTTTTTTAACTTTGCACCCAACCTGAAATCTTCAATAAACTTCAATATTAATGAACAAAATACATTTTCTCAAATACATACTGCATTTCAGAGTCTCGATAATATGTTTAATAGCTATTGTGTTGGGTTTAATTTTGTGGTTGCCAGATCCCATGAGGAAAATACACCACAGTCAGTAGAAAAAGATTCCACATAGAATAAGCACACCAGGCAATCGTGTAGGATGAGCTTGATTGAAAACGGGTAACTGGTATACATGCTATGAGAAATCCAGGAAATCCAATGTTTAGAGAGTGAACAATCTGAGACCATATGGTTTCCTGGGGTTCCCCACTACTACTGCTTATCAGCTCTGATGCACAGTTCTGGAGTTTCGCAGTCTGTGGCCTGTTGCTTAGGCAGTCCATGATTCATGAAAGCCCTAGAGGCTTCAGCCTGCATTGTGTACCCATCGAGTATTCCCAAATCAGAGAGGCCAGTATGGTGTTAGAAGCACTGGAGAAATGAAAGAACATTATAGTGACAGTGACTCCGGTTGTGTTTAGGTGTGCATAAGTTGAATAAAGGCTACAGGTGGCACCAAAGAGCTATAAGTCAGGCCTGTTGATAAACTCACAAGTATCATCATCTCCGAGTATGAGTGTGAAGTTTGTCTCTAGTTTGCTGCTGCAACAGCCTTCACTCTTCTGAGTAGGCTTTCCCCTACATAGCTGAACGTTACTATGATGTCAGGCCCTGATGTTAGACAGTAAGTTATTGGGACTGGTGGCCTAGTGGTTAAGGTACTGGACTATGGATCAGAAGGGCCAGGGTTCAAATTTCACCTCTGCCACAGTTGGATTCCAGAGCAAGGCCCTTAACCAACACTTGCTTTGATTTTAAGACTGTATTAATCGTAAGTAGCTCTGGATAAGGGCATCTGCTAAATTATATAAATGTAAGTTATAACATTAAAACCAATGACGCACAAATAAGAGTGTCAGTGTGATGCTCTGGGAAATCTTCTACCGAGAAACCTTAGGTCTTGACATTCATGTGGATGTTACTTTGATAGGTTCCTTGATACTACCTTAGATGGGGAATATGTAATTCATGTCATCACGGTGACTGGGAAGGAAGGGATTTCAAGAATACACACACGCGCACAAATCTCAAATCTCTCTCTCTGTCTGTGTGTGTGTGCCTTGTCTTGCTATACTTGTAAGGACCAAATGCCAGTACAATGACAGGAATGCTCGAAATTTTGACATGTGAGGACTGGAAAACCAGTCCTTCTAGATTTAGGATAGCAAGACCTGTGTGTGTTTTTCATATTTGTATAAAGGCACAAATCTGTAATTGTGGGTACTTTTTCTTTGCTTGTCAAATATTGCATTGTTTTGCCTAACAGTGCATTAATTTTCTTGTGTATACCAAATTAAGTTTAAGCTTCTATATGATTACTAATGGGATATTTATTGGTCAGAGTAATGGCTTGTGCAGGTTTAGGTCAGAGTTAGGTTCAAGTTCACAACAGAGCTCAGTTTCCGTTTAACAAATGTTAAAGTTTCTGTATATGTTCAAACTGGCACCAACTGGCTTTGTGTTCATGTGCGTATTTATGCACGTGTTTATGCACAACTAGTATGTGTATTATATGTGAAATTTAGATCACCTAAGCTGTTGAAATTAAGGGTATACTGGGAGCAAAATTATATGTCATAAAATTTTGAAATTGAACTATTAACAAGTCAATAAGTTCTGAGATTGGTGGATCATCATGTTTTAACACCCATTACGTTTGCATTAATATGTGCAAAATTATTTGTTCCCTACTAAAATCAACAGTACATGTAATTTGTCCAGGGTTGTAAAAACCCCATCTAATTACTACTTTTTGCACTTGTTATAAGTTGCAGAATTCTTTATTATTATATGATGATGATGATGATGATGATGATGATGCTTTTACTGTTTGAATCATTGTTAGGTCCCCAGGAATACATGAATACATGGATACAGCTTGTGTGTATGTTGAGGTATAGTGTTTACATGTTTGTGTGTCTCTGAGGAGACCAGTTGGATTAGGTGACCTGTTTATGAAAAGAGTAGCTTTGTTTGAACCTTGAAATAGTAGAGTGTAACTAAGTGACAGCAGGCAGATTATGAGGTCACATGCTGCAGATCCCATTTCCCTGGAACATACTGCTGGCCAGCAATAGCAATGTAAATGCTAATGGTCTCTGCTCATAGTTTCTAGCTTGCACACATTTCTCCATACACACTCCTACATAGTAATGACAGGAAAGTGACAAGCGAGGGCCACCGCCTGGGTTGCATATTACGTATGCTCAGTGTTCTCCAATATCTGGCAAGGTTTGACATGACATCACACTTTGGTAGAGCAAGGTGATATAAACCTCCTTATATAAACCCAATCATGCTGAGATCACTAAACTGTGACCTTTTTGAAGTGAAAACATCATTGTGATATGGTTAATAAGAATAAAATATTTACACTCTGCTATCATGGACCTATACTCATATACCGGTAGATATTATATATAGATAGATTAGATAGTTTCAACTTTATTGTCATTGCTTAGTACAAGTTCAAGGCAATGAAATGCAGTTAGCATCCACCAGAAGTGCAAATAGTAGCAATGTGAACATGTGGAAAAAAACTGCCATTAAAAATACAGTGCAAGTAATAGATGATGGAAAGAAGCTGTTCCTGAGTCGAGTAGTTGTGGAAGGGAAAGTCCTGTATCTTCTACCAGAGGATTATACAGGGTGTGGCTTGGGTATGAAGAGTCCCTTATAATGCGGGCTCTATGTAGACTGCTCTGGTACTGAATGTCGCTGATGGCAGATAATTGTGTACACATGACGCGCTGAGCGGTCTTGACCATTTTTTCAGGGCCTTCCTTTCAGCCACAGTGGAGCTTCGAAAACACACTCACACAGTTGGTCAAAACACTCTCAATGGTGCAGCGGTAAACTTTTGTCAGTATGTGGGGGAATAGATGGTCCTTCTTCAATCTCTTGAAGAAATAGAGGCACTGTTGTGCCGTCTTTACCAGACAAGAGGTGTTGAGAGTCCAAGAAAGGTCTTCGGAGATGTGGACTCTAGGAAGCTAGAGACCTGTTGTACCTCAGCTCTGTTGATCAGGACAGAAGTGATTATATTGATATTATTGACTATTCTTACCCCTACCATCTTTTTTTCTGGGTTAAAGCACAATGTACAGCGTATAGATGTACAATTATTGATTTTTTTTCCCTTCATGTCTAAAATTGATTTGTATAAAAATTCCAGTAACTGTTGTTGCAGATGAAATCTTGATAGCAACACACACTTCCTGTAGGTGTTGCTGCTGTGCTGCAGTTCGGAGAAGGTTGGAAAGTAATTATGAGAAGGCTGACCATCAGATTTTGAAAACTGATTATGAGGATGGCACTGATCCTTTGCAAAAAGTATGACTCATTTCTGGCTTAGCATGTGACTAAATAGAAGGGGTTTCACATACTTTTGGTAATTTAGTGTAACTGCTCAGTGATGGATCCTTTTCTATTGGTTGATAAATATACTAGGCACAAACATTATTAACCTCTAATTGTTGTGAGCAGTGTTTTTCCTACTAAGAGAACCTGTGTTGTGTATTGACCTGACGGATAATTTGTGACTGATTTGAAGACGGATACTTTAGGGTATGAGAACTGAAATTGTATGGCTATATGACGAAAAAGGTACGAGCGCTGCTGTTCAACTAAGTGTCCTAGGTACCTGGGAGACCGCTCTGACACATGGATCTTCTATGAACTTCAGTGGGATCTAGGTTATTGTGTACATGGAGCAGTTTAAATAAATAAGAGCGGGTAAGGGGTAGCCCTAAATTGTCTGTCTCCTTGACACCAATATGGGCAGTAAAGCAAAGAATAAACAAGCACTACCTTTGTTGCCATGGTCTCACAGAGCAAAGAACAATTTAAATATAGTTTGCTGAAGTAATTTACATCAGCAAGCTAAATACATTTTGTCCTAACCCAGTACACGTCCAGTTCCTAAGAAATAAATAAATAAATATTCCTTTGTGTACAGTGCAATGCCACTTTAACATTAAAGAATAACGCTTGTATTCTTGTATGTTTTCCAGGCGAATATACAGGGACAGGTTAAAGTTTTGGACACATTGCATACTGATCACCCTTGTGATTTTCACAGTCCTTTCCTTCTTTGCTGAACAGGTAAGTGTTAATTCCTTTTAAAACCTTTTACAAGTGTGTGTGAGAACCATTTCTAACATGCATCGTTCATCGCAATGACATTCTCAGCTTATTGATGCATATAATTTATTACCAGTCAGGTAAATGCTGATAGACATGTGTCAAGACACATTGGTAAAATGTGCATGATGGTCATTTGATCTCTGGTACAGGGATAGCGTTCTTGTCCTGCCTATCCGAAGAAAGGTTAAGCAGAACAGTGTAAGGACAGACATTGGGACACTCACACCTTACACTGAGCTAAAGATGATTTAAAGATTGATTTACATGCAGACAGATTGTAGTGACATGTAAATTCCTCTATGACCTCATACAGCAGCAGCTGAAGCCACTTTTAAAGATTAATGTTCAACTTTCATTTGTGTACACACAGCGTTTGGTATTTATCACTGTTACACATGAAAACACATGACATTGTGGTGTTAAAGACAAGTCGCTGTAATAAAGTAATCCACAGGACCATCCAGACGTGTGATTGGTTTCAACATGCTTTTGATTTCATTGTGTAACTACACTAAAAAGAAATTTCCATGTTACTTTTTTACTAAACTATACTATACTTTTTAAACTATAAAATATTGTATTATTTTCCCAGGATAGTTTATAATAAAAATGATGTAAAGGGCTGCAGTTGCAGAAGTGATTGGTGTGCTCAGTCCTGTCCAAATTGTATTACTGCCACACCGCATCAGTGTGAGCTCTGGCCTGTACACAGTTGAAGTCATTAGAGTAGGTTTAGAGATTGGTACAGACAGAACACGTACACGTAAATAGCCAAGCACACCATTAGCCCTTGAACTGTAAAAACGTGCTTATCAAAGGCTCAGAAAACTGTAAGATGTAAAATATATTTTTTTAAAACGAGTGGGAGAGATAATTGGCTTCAACACCGATGTCCATTGTTAGTCTGGTGGTTTGCTGAATTGTTTAGCAGTGATGTTATCTAGTTTTATGACTAGATAAGGGATCATAATACACCACATTTAAAATTTTAACAGCTATTCAACCAGAATAACTAAAAGAATAGTTAGCTGAATTATTATATCA
>JAVSBV010014407.1:0-12382 GCA_033117975.1 Parotocinclus spilosoma
TCTCTCTCTCTCTCTCTCTCTCTCTCTCTCTCTCTCTCTCTCTATCTATCTATCTATCTATCTATCTATCTATCTATATATATAGATATAGATATAGATATAGATCCATTGTGAATTGTAGTTCAGCTTGGTGGTGGAACAGAGCGGGGATATTTTCTTGGTTCATACATACAATAAATACATTTTAATTCATTATAATGTTTATATTATTATGTATATAATTTATATATTTAAGGTCACTTTTATTTTTTACTCTACTTATTATTTCATTCATTATAAGGTCACTTCTGTTGTTGCATATTAGACCGTTGTGCCTCATCAGCATTTATTATTGCTACTTTTAAGTATTTATATCTGTACTTTGTCTGTATAGGAGTTGAAGACCAAAGCTCTGTGCATGCTAACTGAGGCCGTCATGGATGGCAGCCAGGCGATGCGTGACCCGGTAGGAGGCAGTGCCGAGTTCCACTTTGTGCCCATCCTTAAACTAATTAGCACACTCCTCATCATGGGTATCTTCAACGATGAAGATGTCAAGCACATCCTGAAAATGATCGATCCCAACGTGTTTGGAAGTGCTAAAGAGAAAGAGCTGGAAGAGGAAAGAGAGGGTCAAGCGGAAGAGGCTGCATCCAAAGAGCAGGGAGAGGAAGCTAAAGAGGAAGAGGAGGCCACAGAGAGAGAGGAAAAAATGCTGGATGAAGGACTGGGAGAAGAAGGGGAGGACGAAGAGCTTAAAGCCCTGCAGAAGGTGGAAGGAGATGAAGGAGGCGAGATTGAAAGGGCAGGGAAGGAGCTGCAGGTGGGAGAGAAGGAGGATGG
The DNA here is from genome assembly GCA_033117975.1 of Parotocinclus spilosoma. Lineage (NCBI taxonomy): Eukaryota > Metazoa > Chordata > Actinopteri > Siluriformes > Loricariidae > Parotocinclus > Parotocinclus spilosoma. Next base: position 823 of record JAVSBV010014407.1, read on the forward strand.
AGAAAAAGCAGAAGAGGAGAAGGAGGCAGAGGAAGGAGGAGGAGAAGGACAGGAGGAAGAGGAAGAGGCACCGGAGGAAGGACTGCTTCAAATGAAACTGCCCGAATCGGTCAAACTACAGGTAATAACAATAATGATCATAAAAAGAAATTAATGCAACCTTTTACACTAACTGGCCATTTCATTATGTAATAATATTGGTGTATCTGGTGTATCTTGGACCCCAGTTTGCCATTTGGTTAATTCTTATTTAAATGGATTCAACATGTTGTTGGAAACGTTTCAGATTTTGGTCCATATTTACCAGAAAGCATCATGCAGTTGCCACAGGTTGAACTTCCATAAATCTAGTCTCCCACCACATTCCAATGGTCCTCTATTGGATTGAGATCTGGTGAATGTGGACGCCATTTGAGTACAGTGAACTCAGTTTGGCTCAAGAAACCTGCTGGAAGTAGATGTCAGAAGGTTGTACACTGTGGCCATAATGGATGGACATGTTCAACCACAATTCTGTGCTGTTTAAATGATTGTATCAAGGGATGCAAAATGAACCAAGAAAATATCCCCGCTCTGTTCCACCACCAGGCTGAACGGTTCATACAATTCACAATGGATCCGTACATTCATGTTGTTTATGCTGAATTCTGACTCTACCATCCAAATATCCAAGCAGAATTCCAGACTCATCTGACCAGGCAACTTTTTAAAAGCTTTCGTCATTTATATCTATTTTATTCATTTATTAAAACATCTATTTTGCTGTAACTCTCAGTTGTCTGTTCTTAGCTGATAAAAGTGCTACCTGGTGTTATTGTTAGTTTAATGTTTTGTTGTAGCCCATCTGCTTCAAGGTTAGACACGTTGAGCGTTCAGATATCAATCGGTTGTAATGAGTGGTAATTTGAGTTACTGTTGACATTCTATGAGCTCGAACCAGTCTGGCCATTCTCCTCTGGCATCACCAAGGCATTTTCAGCTAGAGAACTGCAGCTCACTGCACTTTTTTTTTTTTTTTTTGGACCATTTTCTGTAAACACGTCTGTCTCTGTGTGTAAAAAATTCCCAGTAGAAATTCCCCATCAGCCTCTGAAATACTCGGACGAGCTTGTCCAATACCAACAGTCATGCCTTATTCAAAGTCACATCCCATTCTGATGCTGTAGTTTGCTGATTGGATCTTTGCATTAATGTCTGATTTAACAGGTTGTACCCTTTTTCTCTCTGCCAGATGTGTACTCTGCTGCAGTATTTCTGTGACTGTGAGTTGAGGCATCGTGTGGAAGCCATCCTTGCTTTCTCTGATAAGTTTGTGCAGCACATCCAGTCTAACCAACGGGAGCGCTACAATGAGCTCATGAGGGCCTTCACCATGTCTGCTGCCGAAACGGCGCGAAAAACCCGCGAGTTCCGCTCACCTCCTCAAGAACAGGTGAAACACACACACACACACACACACACACACACACACAAAAAGCAGGTACAATACATACCTACATTTATGAGTTTTTCTTTTTTTCTTTTTTTGAATCTAGGTCTTCTTACTGACTAACTTTAAAAACTGTCCTGAAGATGAGGACTGTCCTGTGCCCGAAGAGGTGCGAGAACATCTCCAGAACTTTCACAATGACCTCCTCAATCACTGTGGTGAGTTCCACAGTCAGCACACACTCATTTTAAGCACCTGCAGCAGCTCCAGTGATCCCCTGTATAATTAAGTTTCGCTTATCTTTAGCCTAAATTAGCTTAGCTTAGATGTTATATTTAAGAGTTAAGTTATCTAATTAATAAGTTAGCCTAATATAAAAAAGAAACTTAGTAAGTATACTGCTCAGAAAAAAGGAGGGCATATTTCAAAATGAAATATCCCATAATAAAGAATCTCCTAATTTTTGTAAGCAGTATATTAATAGAGAGAACATATATTTCAAAATATAATTATTCACACACTCTCACTCACACAGCTGATCCTGAACAGGGCCATGGGAATAAAATAATAGGTAGACTAACATTTTAGAGAAAATGTAACAATATGTAATAAAATAGAGAATAAAAAAGATATAGCGTCTAAGCCAATATTAAAGAGGAATATTACATTAAATAAAACATACATGCATGCATGTCGGCATTATTTAGTCTGGTACACAGAGTCACAAAGTGAATACTGGTGACATGGCATCCCCAGGCAACCAGGGGAGGGGGAGAGTAACTACCCTCTAATGTGGTCTGATTACGGTGGGGCTGGAGCTGATGATGAAAGAACAGCTTGGGTGGAGCAGAAGCTGAGGAACATCTAAGGGTGTGGGGTTGAAACCAGAGCACAAGCGAGGGGAGAAAAGAGTTAGTTGTAGTAGGTGTAATTAGTTGTAGTAGTTAGTTAGTTAGTTAGTTGTTTTAGTCTTTTAAGTTATGTTTGAGTCATGAATCAGGGCCCAAAGGTTCCTGCCTTGTGATTAATGCATGTATGAAAATAAATGTCCGGGCAGCATCATGGGAATTAAAAAAATCCTTTAAAAAATAAACCATATAACCAATAAATTGATACCTATGTTAGAAGCATACAACTGTCCAAATGTCTTTATTGAATGCTGAAGCATTAAGATTTCCCTTCACTGAAACTAAGGGGACTAGGCTGACCCCTGAACATCCCCACAACATTGTCCCTCCTCCACCAAACTTTACAGCTGGCACAACGCAATCAGGCAGATAACGTTTTCCTGTCGTTTGCGAAACTCGTTTATTACATGGCCAGATAGAGAAGTGTGAATCGTCACTCCTCTGAACATGCTTCCACTGCTTCAGAGTCTAGTGGAGGTGTGCTTTACACCACTCCTGTGTTCCTACACATAAGACTTGCATGCAGATGCTTGGCCAAAGGAAACCGTGCCACAAAGTTTTGCTCATGTTAAGGTTTGCCTGAGGTGGTTTGGAACGCTGCTGTTACTGAGTCAGCAGAGCATTGGCTACTTTGATGCACTGTGCACCTCACCACACCCTGCTCTGGCGTTTTAAATATTTCAAGTCAAGTTTATTGTCACATATACATTTTAGCAGGTACAATATACAGCAGAATTAGAACTATCAACCTGTCCGAACATACAATATATACAAGGTGGGGGGTGGAAAGACAGGACAGGAAGACAGTATGTGAGCACAAAAAATACTCCTAATAAGCACATTTAATGACATTTACGAAATACTAGCCACGGGGAGGGGGAAAAAGAATGGGGGGGCAGCAACCACGAGCGGACATCTGGCAGCTACGTACAGCGCTCACACAGACCCGGGGACTGGGGGAAAAAGCAGTAAATGGAAGGCGAGTTCATAGGCTGGGAGAGAGGGGGAGCCAAAGAGTCACTTGCCCGAAAGCACCAGTCTGTGTCCATAAAACTTCCAGATAGGCCACGCCCCAGCAGTCCATAGAAGACATTTAATAAATGAACGTGTATTCATTCAAGGAGCTCCTAAGCACAACCAGTTTTTTCACAAATGAAAGAAAATAAACACCTGGATGAAAAACCTGAATGAATTGATTAAGTGGTGTGTCTCAATCCTTTTTTCATATATAGTGTATGTACAGTATGACCAGACAAGTTAAAGTAAAACAGATAAGTGTAAGAGATAAAACCTTTTAAAATAAGTGTTAATAGATAGCAAATGAGAAAAGACCAGCATAACAAAATAAACAGGCAAATAAAGATAGAAAAGGAAAAAACATATTGATAAGGTAGATTGATGATCAAGATAGATTAGATCTATTAGATTTTTAAAACACACAGACATGAGAAAAACGTTCATGAAACAGAAAAAGAGAACAGACGTAGGCAGACAAATGAAAAAAAATATTTTCAAGTTCTATTTCTGTTTATTTCTAATTGATTTCTTTCATCTCAGGTGTTCATATGGAAGAAGAAGAAGAGGAAGAAGAGGTGGACATATCGCTTACAGGAAGGCTGCTCAAACTGGTGGAAAAAGTCAAAACCTTTCGAAAGCCACAGCAACAGGAGGAGGAGGCAGAGGCAGACGAAGAGGTCAAACCCAGTGAGTTAAAAAATTATTAAAGCGATCTTAAGAGAGATAATCATTATTATAATAATAATTTTTCCCCATTATGGGAATTATATGAATGTCCTGGATGTCCAAAGGAAGATTTTAATCAGAGGTGCTTGGTTGGCATTGTGTTTATAACCTATGCTAAACATGGCAGTAAGTAGGTCACTAAATAAAAAATAAAAAAACACTTTTTAATCTGTTCAAGAGCGGATATAAAATTTCAATCACTAAGTAAAAAAATGTGTGCCATTTAGAAAAACAAAAAGCAGTAATAAAAGGATTTTAAAAAGACAGTAACAAATCATTCAAAACAATTAAAATTGTGTTATGCAAAAAAGGTTACAAAAGCACTAATAAAACTGACGTGTAATTCAAAAAACAAATGATATCAGTATTTTTTAAAGCCATTTGAAATGAACACCCCAAATAAAATCACTCATTCAAAAATGTCATTCATAAAAGCAAATTGAATAGATACTTCAAAATTTCAAAATGAAATTCCGTAATGAAATATCCGCTACGTTTTGTGAACGGTGCATAACAAATCAAATCAATAACCAAAAAAAAAACATTTGGTAAAAAATATTAAAAGCATAATTCAAAAAATAAAATTACTAATTAAAAAAGTAATTGACAAAAACAAATAAAACCACTAATAAAAATAATCATGTGCTTCTAAAAATAAATTAAATAGTTAAATATAAACATTTTACATGTAATAAAAAATAAATAAATAAAAACATAACTAAATATCCATAACTAAATGAACCTTTTGAATAAACATTATAGATAGTTGTTAGTTGTTTCTTTTTTTAATTAAAAAAAAAAAGCAATTATACATTAATGCAACTAGATTTTTTCTAAAGACAAAACACTAAGAGAAGATTGATGTCATTTCGGGTATGTGCTTCTCCTCAGGCACCCTTCAGGAGCTAATCTCCCATACGATGATCCACTGGGCTCAGGAATCCTTCATCCAGAACCCAGAGCTGGTTCGAATGATGTTCAGCCTGCTGCACCGGCAGTACGACTCTCTGGGCGAGTTGATTCGAGCTCTGCCCAAAGCTTATGCCATCAACGCCGTATCCGTGCAGGACACCATGGACCTACTGGAGTGCTTGGGCCAGATCCGCTCTTTACTCATTGTTCAGATGGGTCCAGAGGAGGAGAGGCTAATGATTCAGAGCATCGGGTTAGAGCTTGTTTACTAATGTTTTCTTAGTCAGTCCTGTCACATTAAAGTAAACATGATAGTCAGTTCTGCTCTTGGGTCCTGAGCCTCTTTTCTCCCTTGCTCTTTTTTTTTTCTTTAAAACTAAGCTACACTAGCTGAAAATCTCATTTAAATGTATGAGTGAGTGCATTCACGTGTATTAAATTACATGACTCGGGCAATAATGAGATTTCTACAAGGCAACAATCCAATAATCTTACGGACATATAATGATGTAAACTTCTCATATAATAATAATAATAATAATAATAATAATAATAATATTAAATTCAATTCAGTTTTATTTGAATAGAGCTTTTTACAATAGACATTGTCCCAAGGTAGCTTTACATTGATACATGAACAATTGTCACAAATTGAGATTCTATTGTCCCTAATGAGCAAGCCAAATGGCGACAGTGGAAAGGAAAAACTCTCTGAGATTAAGAGGAACAAAACCTTGAGAGGAACCAAACTCAGAATGGAAACCCATCCTCATTTGGGTAATAAGAATAATTAACATAATACAATAAAACTTTAAAATAAAAACATGTTATATGTGTATGTAGTGATGGGAGCGTGATTATTATTAGTAGTAGTAGTAGTAATCTTATTCTGTTATTATTCTTTTATTTTAATTCCTTATTTATTTGAGCAACTACTGTGTTTTAAAGTATCTCCTAAATGAAGTTGGTAGCCATTTCTGTGCTGTGCTGTGTTTAATTCAGGGGTTCCCAGATCCTGCGAGAGAATGCAAGAAAGTCTATGGAAATGCACGATAAGTAAATTAGCTAGAGAAACACAGCCGAAACCAAAAATACATCAATAAATAATCCCACAACAGTTAAATAACAACTTTAACTTAACAGATCTGGAAGTAAACCAATTTGCAGAAATATTGAGAGACAGTATAAGGGAGAAAGCCCAAATAAGAATATGCACCTTAGAAACCAGCCCCAACAATCTCTAGGCCACACCTACCAATACGTGTACGATTGTAAGTGTATTTGTAATAAAAGTAAGGCTATACATGCGCTGAGAAATCTCTCGATCAGATTTTGTAACTTGATTTCCAGACCTTAAAGCCAATCAGTAATCAGAGTGGGCTGTTTACATGACTATTTAAATAATCAGTTAACTGCAGAAATCTGATTATGATCGGTTTATTAGGTGCATGAAAACACACTAAAAAAAAGATTGATTTTAGCTCAGTTATCTGATTTAGTCTCATCTCAGATACGGCTAGCAGACTTTGCTTATTTGGGATGGTCTTAATAGATCAAGTTGCTTATTTGTCTCATGGGATCTGGCAACCCTGGAATTAAATCCTACCAAAATACTCTGAAATGCAGCTATATGCTCAAGGAAAGGAGGCATTTCATAACTTTAATTATTCAACTTTTACGTTTAAATCACATCCTTCTGTGGGATTGCAGGTTGCAAAATAATAAGGCTTTTGCTGAAGTCATGTAAACCCAGAGCTTTTCTAATACTAATTATCCCAGTGCATGAGTGGATATCTTACAAAAAACAGACCCAGAACTTCACAAATAAATGCAGCTCAATGACCATTCTGGGCTGCATGGCTGCAAATCGTCTTTTCTGGGTAGTAAGCAAACTTGTGATTAAAAATGAGGATTGTTGATCTAGTCAGTAATTAAGTGAAATTAGATCAATATGCTGAATTATTAAAGAAAAATCTAATAAAATAGACGTCACTGATCTGATTAATTTTATACTAAACTGTTTTCTTTCCATGTTCTGTTTCTCAGTAACATCATGAACAATAAGGTGTTCTATCAACACCCCAACTTGATGAGGGCTCTGGGCATGCACGAGACCGTCATGGAGGTCATGGTCAATGTACTCGGAGGGGGAGGAGACTCAAAGGTATTTGTGTGGTCTTGCTAAAAGTAGGTTAGGCCAGACTTTTTTAATTGCTTGTTCCTTGGATGTCCCACCTTAAGAATCTACTGAGGAGGGAGGAAAAAAAAAAATCTTTATTTTTAAGCACGTTGTAATTTCTCGAGGACTATGTGGATTTAATACAAGGAAGGAGGAAGAAATAAAAATATTTTTCTATTTGAAAATAAAATGTATTTAACCTACAATTCAATTAAAGCGAATCTGGAAACAATACCGTTGGCTCTCCACCGGAGGGAGGAAAAAGCTAAAAAAAAAAAAGTGTATATATATATATTTTTTAATTTTAACCATTAGTACTGCGGCAGATCCGCGAAACAAGCAATAAAAAAAGTCTGGCCTTATCGTTACAATGTAAATTAAATTAATAAAGTTTTGTAGCTTTTTATATTTGAATGTATGTATACACTTTTGCCAGAAAAGCCCAATATAATTACATTTTGCAATTTGATCAAGTGTTAGGTTAAAAAAAAACATAAATAAAAAGAAAGCAATAGAGATATAGACTGCAATAATGCAACTGTGAGCATGGTTGCCAGCACAATTCATATTGACCCATATGCAGCAAAACAGTCATTCATTAACAAGTAATGTATCCAATGGCATTCTGGATTACCCAGGTGCCATGAAATGGACAACAGTATTCAAATTGGAGAGCACTTATTTTGTCCTAGCAACCCTGCCAAATCTCAGGTTATCATGCCAGTAAGAGTAACAGATTTTTAAAAAAATAATAATACATCTTATATACATAGTGCAATATTTTCTAAATAGATTTGACCAACCTAGGCATTGAGAGCATCGATTTCTGAGTGCTAAACGGCACGAGGGTTAAATGTTATCACGTAACCTGCTTTCCTCTACGTGCCCTTGGTAGGAGATTCGATTCCCCCAAATGGTGACAAACTGCTGTCGTTTCCTGTGTTACTTCTGCCGCATCAGTCGTCAGAACCAACGCTCCATGTTCGATCACCTCTCCTACCTGCTACAGAACAGTGGCATCGGCCTGGGTAAGACCACTCACAATTTATATCGCAGAAATGATTCTATTATAATTCACAAAACGTTGGACGATTGATTATATTTCATGGATTTTAAGCAACAAACTACCTGGTGTATATCTAAAATGTTAAATCATTAGCAAGTAAATTTAGTTTAAACACCTAATACTCTTTATTTGCTTTAACCGATGCCCAAACCTGCCAATGTTTTTTTTTTATTTTTATTTTATTTTTTCCCAAAAAAACAACTAAGTATCAGCCAAGCCCGTCTGCCAGGTGAAACCTGAGTGAAGCCAGCTTGGTGTATGGAAGATTTGTGCACATGGAAAATATCTTCCAGCACAGATTTGAAACCCAGTTGCAAAAAAAAATCAAATAAAAATAAAAACAACACCTAGAAACACGCTTACCTTCAGAAACCTACAAAAACCTTATTCTTTGTCTTTAAGATGTTAAGATTAAGTTTACAGTTTCTCTTAAAAAAAGATCTTGGGTAAAAAAGAAATCAAGGGAACATTTCACTTAGGTCTTTTTATGCGACCACATATACTGATCCTTCGTGATGATCTTGCACCCCTGACTTAACCTGGCTTTCCTGGACACTTGACCCCATCTCTGTCCCTACAAGGTCTTTATGGGTTCCTGATCCATCGTGGTCATCACAGGTACATGACCTTACCTGGTCATGATGGGCACCTGACCCTACCAGATCCTTATTGGCCTAATTATTTCTTATCATTAAGGATACCTGACCCTATCACTGCCCCTGCCTAGTCTTTATGGGCATCTTATCCTACCTGGCCTTCATGAGTGGTCTACACACCTCATCATTTATTGGTGCCTGACTCTACCTGTATATTACAGGTGCAACTTAAAATTTGACAGAGGCAGAAAATAAATCCCTTCTTGCACTACTAGTCCAGTTGTATGCCTGTATTAACCCTTACCAGCGGCATTAGGGTAACCTACCATTTAGGAACTGTAATAAAACAGCTGACCGTAGTGAATATGTCTGTATATTATATAATCGACTCTACACCTGTTACGCCAGTGTAGCGCAATGTGTAGTTATTCAACTTTTTGTGTGTATTTTTAGGAATGCGTGGGTCTACACCTCTGGATGTAGCTGCTGCTTCCTGTATTGACAACAATGAGCTGGCTTTAGCTTTACAGGAGCAGGACCTGGAGATGGTACTGTATTGTATCTCTGCATGTGCTTTATTTTACATAGCAAACACACACATGAACAAGTTTGTGGTTTCGTTCATCTTCCCTTTTAGGTGGTGACCTATCTGGCAGGTTGTGGCCTACAGATGTGTCCCATGCTTTTGTCGAAGGGCTACCCCGACATCGGCTGGAACCCAGCCGGTGGGGAGCGCTATCTGGACTTCCTTCGTTTTGCTGTGTTCGTTAACGGTCTGTATTTGTCTTCCACGTTGTATTTAGAAATCTATTTGAAGGTAAATTAGGTGTAGATCTCACAGCATAACTGCTCACCTTTGTACTTCTGTTACTAATCATTAGGTGAGAGTGTGGAGGAGAATGCTAACGTGGTGGTGCGTCTGTTAATCCGTCGGCCTGAATGTTTCGGTCCCGCCCTAAGAGGAGAGGGTGGAGCTGGTCTGCTGGCTGCCATGGAGGAAGCAATTAAGATCTCAGAGGATCCAGCCAGGGACGGTCCGACACCGAAGAAAGACAGACGATTCATGTATGTTTTTCTATCCTAGATTTTGTTTGGACTGTCCTAGGCATCAGTGGTACCCCTTCTACTACTAACCACCAGTCTACCGTCTACTACTAGCCCCCCTGGACAGATATTGTGATTAAACATCAATTTACAACAAACTTGGGCTTAACTTGAAATTACTGTATGGATTTTAAAGTCAACAGCCCACAAATGCAGCTAAAAATGACAAAAATGTATGTATGAAATTCCACAGTAAGTCTGGGCAGCCAAAGTTTCCTTTAAAGTCATAATCAGAATTTCTAGCCACATTAGCAAGTGCGTTTATTTATGAATTACAAATATGTAGCACCTTCTTCACTATGTTGAGAAGGGTTTGACAGGTATTTCCCAGCCCTTGCAGTGCTAATCTGATTGGTCAGATATCTTGTCAAATTGTTAACCAGATATCCATTATAGCAACCAGTAAAACGCAGAGTAGATTATTTTATTGGTTGATGTTTTGGATGTACTTTATTAATGAATTAAACATTTATATAATCTTTTGCCTTCTCTAAAGGGTTAGAAGGGCCTAACTGCAGCCACTGATAGGCACACACTTATCTCATCTTACCCAGAATTCAATGTTTGAACATGGTTTCTTTCTTATGTATTGTATGGAGTTTTTAAAGTTGTTTTGATTCTGCTGTTCGAAGCGCTACATAAATACTGTTGCAGCAGTTTGAACTGAGGTGTTTGACATTGTGATTGGCTGATCACAGGTTTGGTGGGGAGGAGCAGCAGGAAGAGAACAGATTGCATCTTGGAAATGCCATCATGTCTTTCTACTCCGCTCTTATTGACCTGCTGGGGCGCTGTGCCCCCGAGATGCATGTGAGTTTTACAAGTTGTTTTGAATGGCTGTACAGGTAATGGGAAAGGAGTTTAATGGTTGGTTTGATTTATTTCTGTAGCTGATCCAGGCTGGTAAAGGTGAAGCTCTGAGAATCAGGGCTATCCTAAGGTCCCTGGTGCCTATTGAGGACTTGGTGGGAGTCATCAGCCTTCCAGTGCAGATCCCAACCTATGGCAAAGGTATCCAACAACTCTTAAGTTGTGTATGCCTCCATGTCTGTTGCTTTGTCTAATTGTTTATTCCTAAATGTTTTGCAGATGGCCAAATTGTAGAGCCAAAGATGTCTGCCAGTTTTGTACCAGATCACAAGGCCTCCATGGTCTTGTTCCTGGACAGAGTGTATGGAATTGATAACCAAGACTTCCTTCTTCATGTCCTTGAGGTTGGCTTCCTGCCGGACATGAGAGCCGCAGCTTCGCTGGACACGGTGAGCAGCTCCAGCCTTTTTTAAGTAATGGAGAGACAGAAACATGAAACTATAATGGACTTAATTGCTATTGCTATGCTGTACGTATACACTGCTCTCAAAAATTAGGGGATATTGAATTTTTATTAGTCATTTATATCTAATTATACAATAATACTAATTTTTGTGAGCAGTTATATATATAAACTGCTCACAAAAATTATTGAATATTATTATATAATTAAATATACATTTTATATTTATATATATATATATATATATATATATATATTTATATATATATACACATTCAATACACTCAATTTTGCTTTGGGTTGCAGGTGGCATTTAGTACCACTGAGATGGCGTTGGCTCTGAACCGTTA
>JAVSBV010014417.1:0-25934 GCA_033117975.1 Parotocinclus spilosoma
GCTAAAGCGGATCAGATCACACTGGATAAGTTCTTCAAATGTTGACTGGAATTTAGTAAGAACTTGTTTTTTACAGTGTTATGCTTCGCATGCTGAGTACCTATACATTGTCTTGTAGATCGCTGCGAAAAACTTGGTTGCAAATACATTTTTCAATGAACAAAATTCGTACGCAACAGTAGTTCTTGTTTTGTATGTTTACTATACGTGTACATTGCACAATAAGGGTTTAATAAACATTTAATATGTTACAAAGCACGTCCTGTCTCGTAACCTAGGGCATGTTCGTCTAATTGGACCAGCCGGTTATTAGGACAAAACGATCGTCGATGTGGTCCCATTACCTGGAATCGACTTTATATATATGAGAAATATTACTGTATTTAAGGGTGGTGCAGTGGTTGGCATTGTTACCTTTAAGCTCCAGAGATACCTTGCTTTGCACATTTATCAGAAGGTATTCAATTGTCCAGAAGGTAAAATGTTTAAAACTCAGCAGATAATGTTGTTAGGCCCTTGAGCAAAGCCTCTAATCCTTAAAGGCTTGAGTTGATTAACTTTAAATTGCTTGGCTTGAACTGAAGATTGTACCGGTAGTATGTTGCTCTTGATAAGGATATCTGTTAAGTGCTATAAATGTTAATGAGTTCTGTATGTTTTAAGTTTATGTAGTGGCTTATTTTGGGTGTGACTGCTAATTATTTCATTTTGTTTTATGCTCTTTGACAAAAAAAAATTAAATACTGAATGCATTCGAGATAGAATGTTTGATTGCTGCAAAACGTAATGCAGTTCTGTTTCAGGGAGATATGTAAAGGATTACAGGTGTGGTCTGATTAGACACTGGGTTTTGCCACAAGAGGTTGTAAAAATGCTTCCCCACTGCCATGTATAAAAAGGCTCTTGGATGCTACTTTTGTCTAGGGTACCTGTTGGTGAAAGATTGTTGACTGTTAGAGATTTTAATTTCCACTGTCACCCTAGGCTAGCTCGATTTGAGTTTGGCCTTTTAAGATAATATAAGATTGTAAATCTGCTATGAGACAATGCTCTGTTGTAAAAAGCGCTATATAAATAACTTTGAATTGAACATTTTGGCCAGTTGACAGACTTTAAGAGGGGGCACAGTGACTAATGGAATGTGGATGGTCATTTCAATGAATTGCTTGCCATGTAGACAGTGAGCTATGGTTCCATGACGGCATTCAAACATGGTGAATAGACCAGAGAGAGGATTCTTAATTTAACCGACAAGTACGAGCAGCTCTGCTGTTTTGTTTTCCATCGTCCAGAAAGAGGTCGTACCTTCTGTACACACTTCCAGGTGCTTAACAGAAGCAAATTTGTTGTCACAGTACCCATTATGTATCCTGCCACTGATCGACACTTTTGTTTGCAGTGGGGTCATGAACAAGACTCACCCAAGTTAAAAAACACAGCAGCACTGCTGTGTCTAATCCAATCGTACCAGCGTAATGCACACTAACACAGCACCACCACATCATTGCTGAGAATGATTATGCCCACATAGTACCTGATCTGTGCTAGTCATGTGGGGGTCTTGACAATTAGAAAACAGAGTGAAGGGGACGAACAATGTATGTAGAGAAACAGATGGTCTACAGTCTGCAGATAGCTTTATCATTTAACAAATCTGATGTAGAGTGAATGTAGAAACAAATGGTGTTCATAATCATGACTAATAATAGTGATTGTTTGTGTATATGATTGTGAGGACCAAATGATAAAAAAACAACTACATTAAAAAAAAACTTCAGCTTTCTTTTGAAACATTAGCAGATTTAGTGTACGTTACTGATGTTATGGTAAGATATAGCTGTAACAGTAATTAGCTATATTATTATTATGTCAATTAAAAGACACATTTGTGTGTGTGTGTGTGTGTGTGTGTGTGTGTGTGTGTGTGTGTGTGTTTGTGTGTGAGGGGAAAGGGACAGGTAGGTCGAGCGTGAAAGCTGAACAATGCATTCATATGCACTAAGATGATTAGAGCGTGAATGAGTGTGCACGTCCCCGCATTAATTAGATTAACCAGATTAATTATGATCACGAGGCGATGAAGTCGTCTCATTCCCCAGGATAATAGCAGCTTGTCAATGTCAGACTGCCCCAAGCATGTGTAATACAGAACACAAATAACCATTTACTTGTGTGATGCTAATTTCAGGGGGTTTAATTCTCGACTGGGATTTTCCCATTGATGTTTTTTTAGAAAATGCAAATAACACAAAAAAAATAATAAAAAGATCATACGAATCTATAATGCTGCCGTATTCAAGGCTAGTCTTGCCTTTTGGACACAGAAGTGCTTCCCAAGACTATTTGTGAATATTCATAAACTAAAACTATGCAAAATGTAAGATTTAATGGCTGTGATATTGCTTTTGTGGTAAATTTATTAACCTAGACCTTTTTTTTCAAAGCCATTCGGTCCTATAGCTCTCCAGTTTTTATTGCTACATCAAAATTTGCATAAAAGCGTTAGACAATATGTATTTTATTAGTCACAGCATTAGCCTGTGCCAACTAGGTGTCACATAGGTTTGCATTATTGAAATAACATTCAGCAATGAAAAGACGGTAAGAATTTAAACTCAGTAATGTAAACATAGAGGACACGAAGAATCCAAGACACAATGGATAGCACAAAAGGCACACATATATAAAATGGCAAGAAATGGAAAGACTGTGAGAAGACAAACAATGTTAGGGAAACAATACGCGGAAATCTGTTGCAGTTGTTAATATTCCGGTGAGCCAGACAGTTCCATCTACTACAAAGAACCAGACAGTGGGACAACTCATCGAGGGATTGGTAACATCGTTATAGGGTACAGTACTGGTATTTAGATCATTGTAAGTTTCAATACTGGCACCAACAAGCTGCTACTGATGGGCCCTTGTTGGGCCAACAGCCTTTAAAACTAAACTGCATTATTTCATTTTCATTTTTTTTACCTTTCATGCCTGTCAGATGCTGGTTAAACAATGAGACTCACAGGACTTATTAGATGCCCCTATCAAAAATATATATTACTATATATTTATAACTTGACGTAAGGTTAGGAGCTAATTTCTGAGCAACTGATGGTTCCGGACCTTGCTTGTTGATCCTGGTCATATACTGTTTATTTGCATGGCTGTTTAAAGTTTTTTAAAGAACAAATTCCTTCATGCCATATATGAACTAATGATTCATGTAATTAAATATTTGAATGATTTGACAGCACACTGTCGCTGCAAAACATCATCTCCTAATATGTCACAATTTTGATTTTACCTTGCTTTTTCACGTTACATTTAGTGTCTCAAGTTGTACATCTTTTGTACAAATGCACTGATGTTCGGGAGTAGTACAGTTATTGGCATGGCTGTAATTGTGAGGACACTGAAATATAGAAAGGCTTAATTTTTTTTGTTAGTGTTTACATAAAACTGAAACAGTGATTCATGGTTACAGTAATTTTTCTTTTTCATTCTTTAATGCATCTCATCTCATGGTTGACTGGATTCAAGCTGAACTACGTGTACAGTAATAGATGTACAGTATACAGGGTAATAGTGCAGGCATGTCTCCAGACCTAAATGCTACTGTGGGGCATTATCAAACGTGGTGGCCTAGTGGCAAAGGTACTGGACTATGGACCAGAAGGTCCAGGGTTCAAATCCTACCTATGCCAAGCTACCACAGATGGATCCCTAACCCACAATTGCTTGGATTGCACGATGGTATGAACTGTAAGTTGCTCTGGATATCGGCATCTGCTAAATGACATAAATGTAATTGTAAATGCAAACGGAAGGTGGAGGAGCTCAAGGTCTCTAACATCCACCAGTTCCGTGGTGTCATCATGGAGGAGTGGAAGAGGATTCCAGTGGCAACCTGTGATGCTCTAGTGAACTCCATGCCCAAGAGAGTTAAGAATGTGCTAGAAAATAATGGTATTTATAATGGTAATATTGACACTTTGTGCATAATTTGATCATTTTCACTTAGGGGTATACTCACTTTTGTTGCCAGCGGTTTAGACATTAATGGCTGTGTGTTGTTATTTTGGGAACACAGCAAATTTACTCTGTTATACAAGCTGTGGGCTGACTACTTTACATCGTATCAAAGTATCATATCTTTAGTGTTTTCCCATGAAAATATATAGTAAAAAAGTAACAAAAATGTGAGGGGTGTACTGACTTTTGTGAGATGTAGGTGTGGGTGGCCGATCTTGTCACCAATGCTCAGTTTCAAGTAGGAAACACTTTCTCAGGAGTCACCACGAAAACATTGTCACAATAGTATTTGATATTATTTACTTGCAATAATATTTAATTAAGTTTAGCAATTCTGTTTTTACTT
This sequence comes from Parotocinclus spilosoma, assembly GCA_033117975.1. Taxonomy (NCBI): domain Eukaryota; kingdom Metazoa; phylum Chordata; class Actinopteri; order Siluriformes; family Loricariidae; genus Parotocinclus; species Parotocinclus spilosoma. The sequence goes on from JAVSBV010014417.1 coordinate 4,376, forward strand.
TACAAATTTTACTCTTGAACTCTGTTGCTTCACGGAAGGAAACCTATATGCGCTTTTATTTTTAGATCTTACGCTTTTAAGTTGTACGTCTGTGTGTATGTGAATGTGAGTAACATCTTTCTTGAAACCTGCCCCGGGATTTCAAACCCAGCTACATCTTGAGACCAAAAAATGTCTGCAGCTCGTTGTGTTTAAATATTTATGCTCCCTCTCTCTGTTCAGTATAGTCCCTCTAAAAAGCTCAGCTGAGTGCCAAACTTTCAGATAAATAATACTTCTATTTACAGATTCGAGATTTGTGAAACTAAAATGAAGAAGCGAGTTGGACAGACTTGCTTTTTGAACTAGTGATTTATTTATGTGCTACTAAGCTGCCCATTTTTGCTGGCTTACGTTACTGAATTTGGGGTGCCTGGGAGCAAACTACAGACAAGGCAAATGCAAAAAAAATTGCTTTGTGACTACATTGCTATTTATCAAGTGTAAAAGTCCTTTAGAGAACAGCTCTGGGGTGTATGCTAATGTGTGTTAGAATTCCCACAGCCCAGAGCTGACAGGCTTATAAAGACTGGCAAAGCATTTGTTAAATCGATTTTATGTATAGACTATACACCGATGACTCGAAACTTTATGACTAGTACTATAAATATAATTGTCCTAGTACTTATACTTATGTTGGAAATGCATTAGACGGTAAGTATAAAGTAATTATTACCCTGCTTGTTAAATATTATGTGACAGTAAGAGGATGTACTGTGCTTGTGTGTCACTTCTAAACACAAGTTGGAGTCAATAAGGGACTCTTGTGCACACGGTGATTATGTAAACCCCACAACACCTACACAGTTTCATCCCCAATATCAAGTGAATGTAAAAGACTGCATCCACAACACAAAATGGTGTCCACAAGCAATGTTTAACTGTATAACTTTCTGAAAAAGCAAATGAAAAAATATCATTGGGGATTATACTCATTGGAGATGCAAATATTGCGATATTACAGCAAAAGGATACGTTTATTGGGTGAAAGTGGACTAGTTACCCTCTTAAGTGGCCTCTAAACTATTTATGGTGCCATAAATGCTCTATTTATGATAAATCTGTTGACTGGGTAACCAAGGAAATGTTGCAATCTAGTGGAGATATTCCTGGGAAACCCTTATTATTGTGGGTTGAAGAAGCCCTGCCTTGAAAGGCAACACATATGGCCATTGGATATCCCACACGTCTTGCTAGTGCTACTAGGGGGTTACTCGGGGTGACTGTGTGTTGTAGATTTAAAGCACTCACCATGAGACGTCCATACTAAAATCTACACCTATATATAGGACAGTACTGTCGCCTCGCAGCGAGAAGGTCCTGGGTTCAATCTCCAGGTTGGTCCCTTGTGTGTGGAGCTTGCATGCCCTCCCCGTGTACGCATGGCTTTCCGCCATTGTCCTCCCATGTGTCTTATTTTAATTGTTGTCTCTAAAATGTCCTCGGCGTGTGTATGTGTGTGGGAGTGAATTTGCCCTACGCACTATTTAGGGTTGTTCCTGCCATGCGCCCTATGCTGCCGACATGGCACCGGCTCCCCCACTACCCTGTCCAGGACCGAGCAGCTAAGGACGATGAAGAAGTAAATAAATACATAAATCCGTGTATTTTTTACACTTGGCACACTTACCAAGTACTTTTGTAGTGGGAAAATTAGAAATGCACAGTACCAGTTCACACAGTTCTTGTTTTTTATGCAGTATAAAAGACATCTGCATACTGTTAAACCCATCAACACAAACACAATCTTTTGTGGCCCTGGGTACTTTTTATGGCAGCATAAAGATTAATTACTTATTCTCGGTCTTCATACTTTGGCCTCTTATTCTACACTGACAGTGTTCTCCAACAGTCCCTAGCAAAACAACACTCTACCTCCCTTTTCTCACTCTCTAACTCTCTCATGTCTCTCACACATGCACTCTCTCTCTCTCTCACACATGAATATCCTAAAACAAATGGGTTATCAGTGTGTCAAAGTGACAAAACCTTTCCTCTTTTTCTCAATCTTATTAGCATTTCTCAAATAATAAAATGAAAAGTGATTAAGGTCATTTGCACGTCCCCAGCACCATTTCTGACACTAATAGCAAAAATAGGTATTTATTACATTTCTTCGTCAAGGTCCCATAGTTTCTTTAAAATACCAAGATGCATTCTATTTAGGAAGAAAGTAGTTAAGCAAAGCAAAGCATCCCGTTTTACAACCGCTTATTCTAGTCGGGCTTATCCAGAATCTAGCCTTGAATTCACCCCAGATTACAAACACAACCTAGTGCCAGTCCGTTGCAGAATTCTGTAAGTGCCCCGCATAACTTTTAAGATGAAATCCACCCTAGGGCTGCAAACCCATCTCCTCAGGAAGTGCTGTGCCTAGCAGTTGGCACCTCGTATACAGTATTAGATTGCCAAACGCTGTTAAATAACTAATCTTTGGTTTTGTCATTAAATACTTCTAAGAAAAGTTTCTTTCCTTCCCACAGAGTACCCCTCATGGTACTCTCAGGGTACCTTCTCTTACACTTCAACAAAGGCCTAAAAGACTGAGAAACGAACTGTGTTATTACATTGAGTTTTTATTGCAATGAGTCTTTGTATTGAAGATTGTATTTCAAGGAATTACACTCATTCTTGCTTTATTTAATCTGTCCATGTGATTTAATAGACTTGTTGTTAAGCTTTGTCCATTCAGGCCCTTTTAAATGTCAAAACAATTAGGACATGACAGCTCAATCAGATTTTGATTGCTAAAAGGTGAGACCATCTTTGAGAGGGAAAAAAATAGCTTCAAGACTAATTTGGTAAACAATACAATAGGTTACCTTGTTTACATCCCAAAATAAAAACATAAAGTTGGGACAGTATTGAAATGGTTATATAAAAAGTGTCACGTGCACTTATTTCTTTGCAGATGTTCATGTTGTGTCTGTTCAACTTGTTAATTACTGGTTAATTTACATCCATTCATGCATTCATGCATTACTTTCCCTGGTCTGTATAGTTCTGCCTGTTTAGCCTTCTTTTTCCACTGCGTGTTGTACTTGCGTAAATACAGTGAATTGCACTTACCTCTTCCCTCCAATTGTTACTAATGCGACAGTGCATAGTCACATGAAGCTACCAGACTGGGATGCTAAATCATGCATAAATCATGGTTAGATCAAAATATCCAGCTTTACCCATCAACCATTTAAAACATAAATGTCTTCATGGCAAAGATACATGGATTACAAGTTTGTAATGTTAACATGGCTCTAGTCTGCCTCTTGATCACAAATTAAGAGGTTATAAATGACTGGTCCTACTTGACAGGGGAGCTTATTCGTCAGTATTATGCATTTGCAACATTCCATAATATATGCAGATCTCATACTGTCAGTTCTTTGACAAAGTTATTAATGCAGCGTATGAAGTGTGTGAGAACGTCTTGGTTAATATCCTCAGTTCTTCATTACCGACTGGTTTAAGTTTTATTAAATGCAGTGCTCATAATTAAAATCTTTAACAGAGCTGGAGGATATTGCTCCAGTCCTTTATCTCGATTTAGATTCTATCTTGTCTCTCTTGTTGATATTAAATGAACCTGAATAAACCGCAGAGCTTACTGAAGCCAGGCAGATAAAATATAGCTTAAAAGTAGTCTATTTGTCATTTTATTAAAAAAAAAAAAGATGACAGGAAAGAGAAGAACGATTCTCATAAATATGAAGTTAATATTCTGAAGGCGAAAATCCAAAGTGGCTCTTTCAGGTGATTTTATTAATATCATTACTCTGCTGTCAGAGGACACATAAAAAATGCCTCTCATAAAAGTCTTTTTTGCTCGTACTTTCGTCCAGCATCCATCACCACCAGCTCCAATGTGGAGCGAAATCATTACAGTCCAGAAAGAGCTTCTTACAATAGGAGTTGAAAAGGTTACATGACAAGCACGGATTGGTGTAGGACATGAGTGATGGACGTGTAATCCAGCCAGTGACACCCGGTTGGCTAAAAGTTAGCTAACTGACAGAACCATTTCCAGTAATGACACACCAAATAAAGGTCCATTAACTTCTCATGTTTCCTTCCGGAAAGTGACCTAAATACACCCTGTAAAATTTAGCATGAACAGTTTATTCTTGTAGTAAATTTTACAGGTCTTTAAAAATTTCTTGCATTTATTAATTAATTTGTCATTTTTGTACTTATCCAGTACAAGGTCACTGGGAGCACTAAGATGTACAAGTACTACCCATTTTACTATGGCCTGACTTATTATATTTAGACTTTGGTAGTAAACTTAAATAAAATATTTGTAAAGAAACACTGAATATGGAATTTTCCCGCTCAAATCATACGTAGTAGGGGGTTGGCAGACAAACTGCCTTAAGCTATATTGGCAAGTATGCCAAGAAAAACTTACTAGAATCTTTTATAACTCCTTTCTTTAAAGAATTTATTTATGTCATATTAATATGGAATACAACTTTCCCTATGAGCTCTATAAGTGAAAATTCATGGTGTTTCGGCCTTTCCTGGATTCAGGGGGCTTCACGGTGGCTTGGTGAGTAGAACCACCCACTCACAGCAAGAAGGTCCTTTATTTTACAAAGCGATTGAGCTACGTAACGTTAACTAAACTGAGGTAAGTTAACACTCTACCTAGATTAAAAAGTTAGCAGTCTGACTCTATGCCTCATTATTAAAAGGCATAATCGCTAAAACTAGCTGATATGAGAAAACCTAAATACACATCTTCCCTGTGTTTATCACCGACCATTTTCCAATCGCGGTAAAATACTTTCGTTCTTTCACTGACATAGTGGGGCTGAACTCCAGCATGCCAATGATTGTCTAGATCCTCCCCCGGTCAGTCAGTTCCAAAATCGCGAAACTTTTTGAAGTGATAGCAAGACTGAGAGAAGCACAACGGAGAAAAAGCGCAAAGTACGCGAAAAGGGATTCTTCAAGAATATTAAACTCAAAATATAAACAGTAATATTCTGTTTACAAACCGGTTTTTATTATTATTTTATTATATATTATTATTCTCAAAACTTTAGGACCCATTTTGATGCCATAGATTTGTTTCATGTAGTCACATGGTAAAGACAAAAAAACCTCTATATAAAAAAAAATTAATCGCGGTGCATCGATAATCGTTACCCTCGGAATCGTAATTGTATCGAATTGTGAGGTGCATAAAGAATCCCACCTCTATGCAGTATATAGTAAAATCCTTCATTTACGATAAATTCAACTTACGATGGATTTGTCGTAATATATCCCATCGTATGTTGGGCAGTAGCTGTGTTTGAAATTGAATTGTTTTGTTTTGGCCTGTTATTTGGAGTCAAATTTATTTTCCTAGACTAACTGATCAAAATCCCCAGAGTATAATTAGTTTGGTCGGGGTAGGTTTGGGAAATTAGCCAATTTGAAAATTCAAAAAGAAGAGTAATTTGTATGAGACTAGTTTATTTTAGGATGAATCTGGAGACAAGACTTGTTCTTGATCAGGAGCCATTATTGATTCATAATTTATTTGGGTTTGGATTGTTTGTATTGGGATTTGTTTAGATTTAGGCTTTGGCGTGGGTTTCATGCACGCACACACACACACACACACACACACACACACACACACATTTACACTGGGACATCTTACAAACACCATCGGACTTAATGCATTAAAATGTGGATTTAAAATGTGATGATTTCTGGAGCCATAAGGCAACAGTGCTAACCCCTAGTGTTTAAGTGAAACATATTTTAATATTTTTTATAAAACTTTACGTACACATTTTTACATACACTGTACAGTGATATTATTTCTCTTACGTTGTTTAATAATTTACTACTTTATTAAAGCAAAATTGTGGGCCAGGTTCCCAACAAATTCTGAGAACAACCAATCGTCTGAACTGAGGGATGCGCTTGAGCATGTACGGTAAATGACTAATCTATAAATTAGCCGTGATGACATTCACATATAACTCATCACTTCTGCCTTCTGGGTCTTTATTTGAACATTTGATGTAATATGTTTTCTTTTAAATTGTCTAAACCTCTGTAGCAGAAGTGCCTGCGTGGAGTTTCCCTCCACATTCCAATTACATGTTTCAGGTCAGCTGGTGTCTTTGAAATGTGTGTACAGTGTTCCCTGTCCTGGAACGTAACCCCCTGCGATGAACAAGGGAACACTGTACACACACTTTAGAAAGGAAATCAGCGAAGTAGGGACGTTATATTTATTTAAGTATTTATACACTATTTTAGCCGTAGAACTTGCAGAACGTTTGATTGCATCGTAGGGCTTGAATGAATTCAGTCTATGATGACAATTTCACAACTAGGAATAAAAAAAAAATTAATATAAAAGTTCCACAAAAACCCAGAAACAGCAAAAATCTGCGATATAGTTTTTCCATTAATATTTTTGGAAAACTCACGATGCTCCGAGTCCGTAAGCTCCGCGATAAACGAGGGAACACTGTACACACACTTTAGAAAGGAAATCAGCGAAGTAGGGATACTATATTTATTTAAGTATATATACACACAATATGGTGTTTGCACTTTGTCCAAATCATGTTAAGCAGGTTAAGCATTGCATTCCTGTATATGTACCAGTAAGCGTTCTAACTATCTGATCCACATCTGTTCACTTTAACGACTTAAATATCTTAAAACTTAGAGCATAATAACATAATAGTATAACAATTATAAGAAATAAAAATCTGACTTTTAACTCCGGATGTTTCCACTAACAGTCTAGGATGTATATTTTACTGCCGTCATATTTACATGTTTTTTGAAACTTTATGAATTTAATTTTTGCATTAACTACATGCATAAAAGGAACTAAGTTACAATCTGTGTTGTGCACCAGGAAAAGACATGCAGAGATAAAAAAAAGTTTTCACAATTGACATGCCAGCTTCATATATAACTAGAAGTGCCGAGCGGCAGTCATTTGACCGCCGTGACTTCCTACTAGTAGCACCATGTTGCATTTACCAAGTTTAAAGTGTTTTAAAAGGCTATTAGTGACTTATTATTTATTATTTATATTTTGGTTCTAGAGTGTGTGTAATCGTTAGTGTGTGCTTGTAACGAAAGAGCCAGTGTTGTGTATTTCATGGAGGGAGTAAAGGAGGGAGTAGAACAGCTTGGGCATCGGATGATGTGTAGATGGTAGCGTTTCACTTGTGTTTTTATCTTTGACACATTTACACATTGTTTGCATGAACAGTAGTAGGCAGGAATGTTTGGTCAACTACCCGTTTCATAGAATGTAATGTGGTCATTAAACAGCACATACCTCTATGTGTGTGTGTATTCATACATTCTTTCGTTATCTTCCGCTTAATCCACACGGGGTCGCGGGCCAGTCGGTGCCCACCCGGCAACTCTGGGCGCAAAGGCAGGTGTGTGTGTGTATGTATATATATATATATATATATATATATATATATATATATATATATATATATACACACTCAAAAATCTGCTTAGTTGTAAGCATATTAGACGGATAATGGTAAGATGTAAATGAGGAGCAAGAGATAACAGTCATTAAATGTGGTTGTTAGAAGTGCAGAGCTGCAAATGAGCCACAGTTCACTGATCTAATCACCTCATGTTTTCCACAACACACACAGCAGTTGGGGTCCTCTGTTATTATGGTCTTACTAAATCACATGCTAATATATAGTCGGGCAATACGGACCGATTCCTAAAAGAACAAGCTTAAACTAGTGATTTTTTTCTTACAAAATGACACAATTGGACTTGCATTTTCCATTGATTAAAATAGCCTTATTTAGCTTTAATGGTGCGGTTGCTAATCACAAGCAAACAGCAGTTGCTTCTTGATTTAATCAAGAAGCGACTAAACCAAACAACCAACAGTCGCTTATGAGTTATCATGTGATATCAGATTAATTTGAACAATTAATTAGAAGTGTATGTTAAAAGAGCAGATTTAAATCTACTTCTTACAAGTAATTTACATCTATTTCTGTATTTTCTAACGTATTTATTAACTGTATTATTTATCAGAAATGCTTGAGTATATAAATGAATGCTGAATATGAATACATAAAATAGAAATGCTAAGTATATAAAATTACCTATTTATAAGAACAAATAAAATCACTGCACTAAAATCGTGAAATCATGATACGAGGGACACTAACAGGTCAGCTCTATGTGAAGGACAGTCTGCGGTCACGTGTGTTGCATTTTTCAGTCGCTTAATGCTCGCCCAAGTGCAGTATGGGTTTTCACCAGATTATACTTTCAAGTAACCGGATTTATCGCTAATTAAGGATTTGTCCCACCAGCTGAGATGCCAACTTCGGCAGCCTACATATATGCAGGAGCTACACGCTTGGCTGCAACAGCTGGGAGCAAATAGGCCACAGGATTCCTTACAGAGCATTTCCTAACCGTCCTGTATCCAGGCTAGAAAGGGCCTAACAGGGTAACTAGAGCCTCCTTTCAATTGTATAGTTTTCCCCAATAAGCCATAAAATAATTTTGCTCTAATGTTGCAATCACTTATAACTCATACGTCAGCATTATATTTATTCATAGAACGTTATATTTACTTCTGCTATTATTTCTTTGTGAGTTTTTTATATCTACATGCTCCCCTTTGGTTACATTGTTCATCAACATGGTCTAAAGATGGCAATGACATTTATCTTAGCCCCCAACTTTATGAGCCCTTTATTCCCTCTACACTAAATTGCCTTTAAAATATCACACGTTGAACTGCTTTTGATTATTAAAACAGGACAAATATCATGTTGGTAGAATCTAGAGCTTTCCTGATCAAAGTTATTAATTTATGTCTTGGCATAGAGGACATTTTAGTAACACCATCCTCCACCATGCGGATCTAGGAGTTTTCCATGACTCCACACACTTTTTGTCATACATTAAATTCTGTCCAACCATGTATTTTTTGACGTTCACAATATGGCGTGTCTCTCAGTTTTCTTGACGCAAATGTGCTCGTCCATGCATTTAGCACATTAGGTCTTTATTATTTCTATTCCGTTTTCTTTGGTCTTTCTTGTAAAGCGTTTACAAAACTCGGATAGGTCCAAAACTCTCCTGCTTGACTGCTTTCACACAGTGGAAAAGCTACCCACATCTCATTTAGACTACACAGCTACACTGGATCCGTATCACATGATAAGCAGACAGATAAATATTAACGTCTTTTCAAAGAATTTAAACTGACACACATTTGTTGTGTCTACATCGCCCACTTTAGCTGGAACTTAATCACAATTTTAACTGTAAGTGCATTCTGCATAATTAATAGTCTACTATTTGCTTGTAATGGTTGTAATTAGCATGTGCACAGTAACCTAATGAATGACGATTTTAAGACTTAAGACTCTACATTGCGCGGTTTGGCTGATTCCCGGAGTGTAGCGCCACAGCTAATATTCGCTCAGTGTGCGCCAGTCAAAAATTACAGCCTTATTCATATTTAAATGCATTCAAATGCTGAAGCTTTTAAAATAAATTTTGAATATGACTTTTCAATGATGACACTAACATTACCATTTTGATTTCTTCCTGTCTTCTTTCCTCGCGTATGACTGATTTGAGACAGACAGGCAAAAGCTCTTTGCAATCAAACAGTTGCCCTGCATTTCTCAGTTTCAGTTTCTAGAAAAAACACGAGTCTGTTATTAGACAGATGGAGCGTGCGAGCTCATGCCATTTCAATCATCTAATCAGAGAGTGAGTTTAACAGATTGAGGAAAAAAAGGTTGAAAACATCATCGTAGTGGTATTGTTTTTATCTGCCGTGACCAGCTGAGTGAACGTGACGACTGAAATTTTCTCAGGAGTGCAGCTCAAAGTGCTGACGATAAATTGAGATGGATGGAATCAGGGATAAAGATACTGAAAGAAAAACAATGATGAAGTGAGCAATGAAGACAGATCTGATCCTGGACTGGCTGATTTTCACTCTCCTTGAGCAGAGACAGTATTGACATTTTTTCAGGCGCCTCTGGACTCAAAAAGACTGACTCGGTGAAATTTCAGCTGCCTAAGACACACAAATGGGCGACTCCCCCGCACAATCTATTTGTTATGCAGTCATTTTAGTGTTATACTGTACACAATGAATAGAATTTGTACTGTAACTGTATAGCACTTTCTTGTATGGTCAGAAACATTATTGTAGTATGTACACACATTTTAAATCTCAGTGGACCAACCATGCTCATGTTTATGCTGCTTAGGATAAAAATAATGCAAATGGCTTAAGAGCAAATCAGGGTTGTGTAAAATTCCCAACATTATTCAATGCAATATTATTATTTATATTCTTTTTTTGTATTAGTTTGTTTCATTATTATTTATTAATTTATATCAATTTGTTTGTTGTTTATGGCTATGTTTATAAATGTAGTTATTTAAATATCACTTGATATATTTACATTTTAATATATGCATTTAATTTCTTAATTTAATATATATTTTTTGTACATAGTTTATTATTGACCATTTTATTTATTTTCCTGGATTACAAATTTTAAATGTGGGGTATATAATTGATAGAGCACAACAAAAATACTACACTGCTCACAAAAATTATGGGATATTTTAGGGCATATTTTATTAGTGGATATTTCATTCATTTCATCATTCCAATTAGTGGAAATGCACCCAAATTTTTGTGAGCGGTATGTTCGCTAGCTGTCCCCGCCCTTTAATATTACAGTGAAACATAAAGATTAAAATCCTTTAAATGTCCTTCAGAAATTGTCATCTCATATCCCATCTAAAAAAAATGTTTTTACAAGGAATCCATAATAATTCACTTTAAAATACATACTTTTGTCATATCCCAAGGTTTTCACTCAGTCCTCTTACCCTAACATAATTATGAAACAAGTCACATGGTCAGTATAAAGTTGTATCATCTGGATCTTCTGTAGACAATGGGAAGACCAAAAGTATGTTCTCGCTTCCTTTGTTTTGTGTATTTGATGATACTGTAAATATGATTGAGAAAGGTCAGTCTTAGCATACTATTTTGTTACCGTAATACAAATTTTAATTAATATGTACTGAGAACCAATAATAAGTACTAGTGTAACAGGGAACCAACCACAGACACATACTATTTTGTTACCGTACTGTTCATTTAAGTAATTAGAATGTTATTACCAATGACTATGTGATAACATTAATTGGTAAAACATGTAAAATGTAAATAAACTTGCCTGAGATTTTCAGTATTCATTATGAATAGGTAAATTTGTTTGTTGTTAAATTCAGTGTTGATAAACTATAAGGAGCTTAATTTTTATTCGGTGAAATGACTGCATTTACATTGCACTACTTTCCTTTAATTAGTTTATTTAATATATGGCATTAGCATTAATCTAACTACTATTAATCCTGTACCTTAAGGTGGACATTTCCATGTCATGCACATCACACTTTACCTGGTCCATACACACTCATCCACCCATCTTTAACACCTATTTCATGGACTGTTTGCTTTTGATTCAACCTGAGCAGTGCTTATGATGATTATTATGACGATGATGGGTTGGGTGAGTCATGTATTTAATATTATTATAAGCTCATCGTTTTTTGTGTAGTGTCCCTTGAAGAGAGATCCTAGATAACCCACCCATCCATTCATTTATTACAATCTGACGATTGCACCTGCTAACGTTTTGCTGCCTGAGCACATCAGCACATCCTTGGCCGTGGTTCAGTTCTCTCCTACGAGCACTAGCACATAACCCTCAAGATCGAGCCATCCAGACGTATAGCACACACTCACATTTCATCATTTAGCGCAGGTCTTAGATTGCCTTTAGAGTCAGTCTTCACCACCAGTCCTCAACACATGACTTGTGTGACAGCGTACATATTCCTTACCACACCACCAACAGACCTTTAGCTATCAGGGACTTCATGTTAGGTATCTTGTCCACTTTTCATCAATCCCAAATGGTGGTGATATTTGCATCCTAGTAAGATTAGATTCCTAGCCCTTATTTTGCCATACTGTTGCATTTGGATTGTGCAATTAGAATAGTATCATTTCCTTTACTAAAGCAATCTAATTTTGCGTCATGGCACTAAATGTCACGCCAGTTGCTTGCTTGGTTACTGTGAGAATTGTATTTCAGACTTTGGAGCAAATCAGCATTTAAACCTTCATTAAGTCATGCATTCTTATGCAAATTTTGGGGCATTTTTGTCTTCCATTTGTTTCCTTCACATCCAAAATGACGAAATAGTAACTATAGAATATGCTACAAATTTTAATTAATATGTACTGAGAACCAATAATAAGTACTAGTGTAACAGGGAACCAACCACAGACACAGTGCCAGTCCATTACAAGGCAAATAAACACACACTCATACTGGGACACCTGGAGACAATATTGTAGCTGGTAGAGACAGCAACTGACCCAAAACGTCTTTGAAATGTGTAAGTACCTGGAGGAAACCCCACAAAGGCACATTTAGAATTTGCAAAGTCCACAAAGGTAGAATCTGGTTGAGTTTGCTAATTTTAGGTTAAATATTAGATACTTCATTTTAAATATTGAACCTTTTATTTCAATTGTTATGCTGATTGTATGACTTTTGTATTTGATTATAAAATTGTATTCGTACAGCATTGTATTCGTATTGTATTTTTATTGGCCGTTTCTGTCCCCTCTGTATCTAGTCAGCATGTTTCACCAATCGTATATGTGACATTTTGAAGGGTGTTGCAACTGTAGCCTCCTTGAGTGTAATTACACGATGACCGAGGTACTGCATTGCCGTCCTACCTTTTTATTGCTTCCAGACAATGTGTTGTCATGGTTTGATGGAGAGAAATATGCTGATAATAAATTACTACTCATAAAAATTAATGAGGGTGGAGTTGACGTGAAGCAACACTGGGAGGGAAGGATTGAATATGCAGTTATAAAGAGAGATACAGTAGATAGAACAACACAGTTAAACACGACAGTTACAGAGACAATTACTTTGTCTCTTTTCTTGGATGATATGCATACCAGTAACAACCAGTCTATTTACAGATTTTAGTGTGATCCCAGGGGCATATTTCTTAAGAATCAAGCCTATTTTGTCCACCAATTAACCCAATGGCCATTAAAAAAAAACAGTATTTGTGTGAAAAACGAAAAAAAAAAAAAAAAAAAGGTTTTGCGCCAACTCTGAGCAGGATCATCGGCAGAGGCACAGCCTGCAATAAAAGGGTACAATACAATACAAGGGTAATAGATAATATCTGATCTATTTCGGATTACTATTTGCTCAGATATCTTATCCCTAGTTGTACACAGTGTGGAGAAAAGCAGAAAACTAAGAAATAATAATTAAGTTTAAAGTGGAGCGAAATATGAAACAGCAAATACAAAATCGAAGAAAGAGGTGAGTTAAAAGTTTAAGTAAGCAGATAGATACTAATATTTGTATAATCGTTATATTAATAGTAATACTAATAGTTTGCATGTGAGAAACTATGTATGATCTCAGCCTTAGTTTGTTGGTTTAATTTTTAAACCAGGCACTCCACTTTAGTTATCACATTGTATAATGGTGCCAATTTGGGATGCCAGCTCTTTGTCAAATCCAAAACAGTGCACAGCATAAGCACGCACACATACATGCAAGTACCCACTTTCTCCTCTGCCTTGTGTATTATAGTAATAGTACAGACATACAGTATATTATTAATAATGATATTTTTTATAAGAGAGGTAAAAAGGCTTGACCGACAAAAGTGGTTTCATCTTCATCTCTCCCTGGTGGGAAAATCCAGTGCTGCTCTGTGCCTGGTTCTTTCCTGTGCATCTTGTGACAGAGGCTGAAGGATGTGGCTTTATACAGCCAAAGATGTATGGCATAAATGAAGAGATAATTGAGCTTTCAGCTTTTCGGGCACACGGTGTCAATGGCACTTCTCCAGAAGTTTTTACGGCATAGTAAATATCCATAAACGTCTAATGTCCTACATACGCCGCAAATGAGGATGAACCAGTGAACACATGCATCCAAACAATAATAATGAATTCAGGCATCGAACGTGACAGACACAACATATGCAGAAAATGTAGTCTAATAGGCATTGCAGCATTTTTCAACTAATACAAACAAAACAATATGTTTGAATTTAAGTGTGGAGGAAAAATATCGGACCACATGAGGAGAAACAGCTTGAACATTCAGCATGTGATGAAAGAAAATAGTCTAAACACAACCCCCTTTGGTGAGCATTCCTGAATTGCGTTTATGTAGATTTTGTGAAAGATGAAGGATTAGCGATCACTCTTTATTGATTTATCGCACTGAGAGAACCCTGAGTGAGCAGCAAACCAACAAAAACAGAAATTAGTCAGTCCGAGAACAATAAAAACAGCACAACAGTGAAAAGATTAGACTTGAGTTGGGTAAGAAATCACCACAGAAATCCAGGGCAAAGCTTTAGGGAGAATTTATGTCCAAGATAATTTAACAAAAAACGGTTTCTGACGGTTTCATTTTTTCAGCATTTAATTCAGTCAATATTATATATTAAGTTCCAAAAATGTCCACTGAAAGGGGAATACCTTTTCTACAAGAACACACAGTTCAGTTTTGGTGAATTGTGATTGGGTCGGCTTCCTCTAAAAGTTCTTAATTAGTTATTTTATTGTTTATTATAAATGATTCTTAAAATAGTTCTCATTTGCTAAACATATTTTTATTACTGCTTAAATCTGCTGTCAACTAAAATTTTTATCACAGGGTGAACATCAGAAAAATAGCATTTTGGACTTACAGTTTAGTTTAAGGTTTTAAACATCCATTGGGCCTTAGCGAGTAATGCCGGTAGCATTCTAGACAATTAAATCCATTAGGTTAGCCATAAATGTACTAGATAGTACTAGTTAGATAGTACTTACCAACCAAAGATACGAGTAGTATGATTATCAGCCTACTTTGCCATGAGCATTTGGTATGAATCAGTCTTTTAGGTTGAAATATACTGTAATCAAGCAGTGCATCCCAAAATACACTATACAGTAGTACATTAAACTGTACCCCAACTAGGGCTGGCTCGATACCATTTTGTTATGCCTGATACCGTTATTGATACTGTAAACTTGTATATTTAGCGATACCCATATCAGACCGATATGCTGCTACCAGCTTTTGAAACACTGAAGTTGCATACGTTGCACTCGGCTGTTTTACTTTTATCATCCTTAAGCTAACAATAACTCCACACAGCTGACATGATGACCACGCTGCTAGCTAACAGTTTTAACTTGAGTTCCATGAGCTATTGCTCACGTGACACATCTCTGTTTATGGCGTGTCGTCCAAATTGTAGTAAAGCATATGTGATATGAAAGATATAAGATTAAACTGTTTTTCCATCTATCCGATCTCTGATCCAGTGATTTGCCACATACCAATACCGATCTGGTATCCACATAGGATATCGGATCGGTACAGCCCTAACCCTAACTCTGCACCTCAACCCTAAGTCCTAAGTAGTCTTATAATTATAATAGAATAACTTATTTAGTATAATCGGCCCAGTGATAACGTGCCTGACTACTATTGATGCATTTAGTGTCCCTTTCAGAAATAGCCATTGATGCTGAAAGCAATATTAAATAAAATAAAACTCAAAGCCCACTAGACATATACTATTTTAACAAATCCTATGGTGAAATTTTGAGGGATTTTTTAGTCAGATCAACCCACTGTAATCTATTATTTCATAGATGTGTGTTCTCATTTAGGACTGTATCTTCATAATGATGCTTAATGAGAAATATAGTTACTTAAAAAGTCTAGTATGCATGTCTATGCAGTAATAGAGTACAGTGACAAAAACTTTCCACACCAGAATTAGCTCGACTTTGGTTTGATAAACTTTACAGCTATACTGGAGTAATTCCAAATTAGACTGGGAGCAACAGAGCAACCTCTTGCTTAGCTTTTAGATTTGACGTAATGCTCAAGCCATTGGTCTCAGTGTTGTTCTAATGTGTCCTGCTTTAGACGGGGAAATACACAACCTACACAAAAATTAAAAATGAAACCTGGTTTGTTATTTGGGCTGTTAGTATTAAAAATAACCTGGGCTGTTATCCAATTGTGCACAAGCACTGAAAAAGTAGGTGTTGCATGCTAATTATGGTGGAATTTTTACTGTTCTTTCTGTAGACTTTTGATTTTGCAATCTTGTTTAAATGAGATATTATTAAAATGAAATATAAACTATTATGACAAACAGCTTTGGGATATTTAAAGATTGCAGCTCGACTGTCAGGTCTTGCTTATGAGTGAACAGATTTGTCATGATGTTATAAATATATTGCAAATATATTTTGATCAGTACTGACAGGTTTCCATTCATATGCATGTCCAAAGAAAAATGTTATATAAATCACTTAATAAGATAATATAAATATAATATGAAATATCAAATAATAATTTCACTTCACTTCCATTTAGAAGTTAAGCATTCTGCTGCCAATGTTTATAGTTTCTGCTGTAAAAAGGACACATTAACGGTAGGAAGCCTAAGCTTCAGGGTGAATTAATATGGAAAACAAGAAAAGTCACAGAACCTGCCAGACATTTGCATTTTAGTACTCTAAGGCTCTGCTTTAAACCATGGTAGAAATATCAGTTCATCACATTATCAAAAGATGCCTAATTAAATGCAACACAACACAACACACAACTCAGCTGTGGTGAAATTTGATTATGATTGTTAAACGATTATGTTTCTGTGTGGGTGCCATGGTGGCGTAAGTGGTTTGCCCTGTCATCTCTGTCTAAAGTGTTTGTGTGTGTGTGTGTGTGTGTGTGTGTGCCCCACAATAAAATGTCCTGTCTAGGGTTGGATTTTCCATCGTGCCCCTTGGTACCGGTTAAGCTGTTGAAATATGTAAGATATTGAAAATAAATGAGGTTTTGTGCCAGGTGTGATGTTTTTGATGGATTTAGAGCTTTTATGGGAATAACTACAAAATATTATTTTTCTATCTAGGTTTCTTAAAATGGAAATTAAAGCTTAATTTATGCTTTTTAGAGAGACATGTTTCCTGTCTGATTTTCTTTTGTTTGACGTCAAGAGACATTATTTTCAATCTAACAGCACAGAAATGTACGGGCTGTATTTCCTACTGAGACATTCATGTCATTTTGTAAAATCTGTATCATTAATAGTCATTAACAGACTCTTTTGAACTGTTGCACCAAACCCAACAGACCCACCACCCCTCCCATACACCCAACACAGTGTCTTGATGGAAGACCTATTAGAGTTAAAGTCAAAGAACTTACAGTATTTGTATCTCTATTATTTAATCATTACCCTGATTCCACAACTGTCGTAAAACATAGTGATAGAACAGCAGTTTTTACGTTATTTAATATTATATTAGATTATCTCAGTTCTCTCTCTCTCTCTCTCTCTCTCTCTCTCTGTATATATATATATATATATATCTATATCGTATGGTTATTTAAACAATTTCTATAAAACTTACATATTATAATAACAAACATAATTTTTACATATTCATTATCTTTTTTTTATCTTAAAGAAGGTTGGATCCCTACATCTGATCAATTACATAGTGTTTGAAGTCAAATTAAAGATTTAAAAAGTCTTTTTTTTAATTCTACTACAATTTTAGTAGTATATTAACAACAATAAGAATAATAAGTACAGTTTACCCAGTTCCATTCCCCCCCTTCCCACACCACACTCACTTCGAAGTTTGAATTCAGGACCTCAGGAACTGCAGCTTTTACACCTGATCCACATGAGTACTTCTACTATTATTACCCCCATCAGAATAACAACATAAAATAACAACAACAACTACAAAATGTTTCACGGATGAATAACACAAAACCTAATTGTTCCCCTGCGTCGGACTAGAGCAAGATCAAAGCTGGTGTTAAAGCAGCTTCCATAAGTTGTGAGACCTTTTTGAAGTGAATCTCCCATTTCCAGCTTGGCTGTACCATTTTTCAGGAACAAGGACTGCAAGTTTGTAGTGTAAGATCGTATCATCACTGGTTCAAACCTCACAGCCTTTATCTAAAAATCAAACCCACTCTTCCTGAATGTTTTCTGTTTGCTTTAAAGATAGAACAAACTTTGATCTTGTCTCTATTCCGCACTGGTGGCTCTGCCTTTCTTGCTGCGTCTTTCTTCATTTTTTTCAGTTATCTGTTCTAAAACTGTTCTTACACTCCTGGCTGAGTGGCACAGCATGTGCAAGTCTCTATGAGAATCAAGCCTTCAAATACTTAATGGCACCAAAATAGGACCACTGCCACTGAAGCTATGGAGGATATGATACAGAAGTTGTTTTTTTCCCAAATCTTAGGGAAACTTCCATGCCCTAAGATTACCCATCCTCAACACTTTTAATGTACTTTTGACATGCATTTAAACCCTTCTTCTCTTACAAAAATGTTTAGTCATTCAGCTGCTTCTGTTAAAGGATTCCACAGTGATCATCCTGACCTGCATAGTAGATTAAGCACTGTTTTCTATACCAGATAAAACGTTGATGCAGCCCTCTCCATTTATCCAGGCTTGGGACTGGCACTAGAAGCATCCTGTGCACAAACTTTTATTCATTTATTTGTTTTTTTTGTAAACACTCCACTTGACCTTGACCACCAAGGAATTGAATTCCAGTATTGCATTTGGCTTACCGCAGATGCCTACTTTCTCATGGAATGGCAGGAAGAATATTTACACAGTAAAACCTTGCTGCCCAAAACTGCTATTTGAATTCTGTAACATCTGGTGCATTATCCTCTAACCTAGAACCTAGAGCTCTCAAACAATAGCTCCAGTGTAGTGCAAATAAATGGTGTTCTAATTTTGTTCTTACCTTTACCTACAGTTTTTACTTTCCTCCTATCACTGAATAATGTATTAGGGTAATTATTAATTATTTATATCTTAACTTAGAATGTGTCAACATCCACACTTTTAAAGTCAATATTCAGTAGGTGATTTAATTGAATGGTTGAATACAGGTGCCCCTATATTCACGATGGGAATTCGTTCAGACAAATCTATCATAAGTGGAATATATAGTAAAATAAGGAGTTGTTTATATACTGTATATCTCAAATTTAATTTAGTTTAATTTGTTTGAAACTACAGACCGAGTGCAATTTCTTTGGCTGATTCCTGTTTTTATTCCTTTTTTATTCTGCTTCATTGCTTGATTTATTTCTATCAAAGAATGATAAATTACTTTACTTTTATTTTAAGGAAAATCTTCATTAAAGATGATTTAAAGAAAGCAGCTTTAGCTGTAACATCTTTGCCTTTGTTAGCTTGTGAAATTCAGTATGTTCAGAGGAATGATGCAGTCTTAAATGTATTATAAAATTGTTTATTTTATTACCAATTATTAAATTGGTTGTTTCAAACGAATTGGTGTGTGTACTATGCAATTAAGGTAATTGTAGATAGGCATTGCGCATATGCTGCCTTTTAGGTGAAATAGCATTTTAAAATAGCAATAGCAGTTCTAACTTGAAGCTGAGATTGATATGAGAGACTTATGAGCAGAACATTCTGTGGATGTGTAGGTCGGTGGGTCACTACCAAGTAGTGGTGCCAGATGAGAAATGTAGAATTTTCGTACCAGAGACATACTATGTTGAGGGAAATTATCGTATTATATAACCAAAATAACAAGTCTATTGATGCTCTATAGTCACTCTAGTGTTGAATAGCATTTAACAGGCACTCACAGCTTTTTTTCTTTTCCTTGCCAATGGGGGCGGGAGCAGCGGACTATTCGGACTATTCTTTTAGAAAAGCACGATTGGCTGGATTTTGCGGAAACAGATGCCTTCAGGGTTAACAAAAAAACTCAGACAGTTGCAATAGGAAAGGACATTCACATTCACGGAATGGTCAAATTATCGTATATTTGGCATTTTTTGCCATTATTGATCGTACATTGTACAGAGGGCAAAATTATCATACAAATACGATCATTATCGTACACCTTGCAACACTGTTACCAAGACAAGAGCAGGGGGTGGGCCAGTGGGTGGGCTTTTTACCTGATGGGAAAATCTGACACTTTGGCCATTTTGTTGTTAAATCTTGATTAAGATATTGATCTTAAAACAAGTAAAAAATACTATACAAAGATTAGCCTTGTATGTGGTAACTATGTTGGCTAACCTTAAAGAGCAGAGCAAGTTAGAAACCACAGTTTTTAAAAACCTTGCTTAATAGAAATGTATTATAATTAAATTATTATAGGTTATCCATAATTACGCTAATGATGCTAATGAAGTGTTTTCAGAGCTAACCTGTTTCTGCTCTCTTCTACTTATTTTGAGCGTTTCTACCTCTTTTTTTGGTTTTGACTTGGTTTGATTTTATTTAGCAGTGTTACAAGAAACAGATGGCAAATAGAGAGTAGGAACATGCTCATTCATCAAGAGGCACTTTTGAATAGGTTGTGAAATGAGATTTAATGGAGGGACTTTTAACATGCAGTGTTGCTTAACTTAGTGAATTCTTCTGAAGAATATTAAAAACAATTATATTCATATTGTGTATAAATACGACTTAAAGATTATAGAGTTTCACACAATTTGTAAACTTCGATAAAGAGAACCCGGTTAAACAGATATTACATCTCTGTGATTGGCAAAAGTATGTGAACCTCTGCTTTCAGCATGAGGGCATGTGGTAGATTCTAACACATGAACTGGTCACTTCAGGTCCTTCCACATCACGTCTATTGAATTAAGGAATAAGGAGGAGTTATGGAATAATTTAGATTCATGGTTCCATCATGAATGGCAAGTCATCGTTTCAAGTCTCCACTTTAATGTCTTATTAAATGTCCAGTGTAATAAAACAAATAAATACATATAGGAACTCTTTCTCATTATCTTTGACTGAGGACTAAACGATACTAGTTTAAGTACCAGCCACCTGCTTGGTTAAGTTTGTTTGCTGCTACAACAACCATCATTCTTTCCGGGACGCTTTCCAGTACATTTTGAAACATGATTGTGATGTTGGCATTCTCACCAAAGAATTCAATCTTTGTCTCATTAGACCAGAGAATTTTGTTTCTCATGGTTTCTTCAGGTTCCTTTTGGCAAATTCCAGATGGGCTGCCTTGTGCCTTTTACCTAAGGAGTGGCTTTCGCCTGGCCACTCTGCCATACAGGCCTGATTGGTGGGTTGCTGCAAAAATGGTTGTCCTTCTGCAAGGTTCTCCTCTCTCCACGGAGGAACGCTGGAGCTCTGATAGAGTGACCATCTGGTTCTTGGTCACCTCCCTGACCAAGGCCCTTTTCCCCCGATTACTCAATTTAGACGGCCGGCAAGCTCTGGGAAGAGTCCTGGTGGTTCCAAATTTCTTCCATTTACGAATGATGGAGGCCACTGTGCTCATTGGGACCTTCAAAGCAGCAGAAATTTTTCTGTATCCTTC
>JAVSBV010014427.1:0-12380 GCA_033117975.1 Parotocinclus spilosoma
CACTGGCAACCACGGACTGGTAAAACATCCACAGGAGTTTCCCGCAGATGTTAAAGGACCGCAGCCTCCTCAGGAAGTACAGCCTGCTCTGTCCCTTTCTATACAGGTGGTCAGTGTTACAGGTCCAGTCCAGCTTACTGTCCAGCCACAGCCCGAGGTACTTATAGGAATCTACAGCCTCCACCTCAACCCCTTCAATTAGAACTGGTCGTGGTTTTGGTCTGGATCTCCTAAAATCAATGACCAGCTCCTTGGTCTTTGAGATATTGAGCTGCAGATGATTCCTGTTGCACCAGACAGAAAAGTCCTTCACCAGGTTCCTATACTCCTCCTCCTTATCATCCTTGATGCACCCCACGATAGCTGTGTCATCTGCAAACTTCTGGATGTGACACAGTTCCGAGTTGTAGCAGAAGTCCGCGGTGTACAGGGTGAAGAGAAGAGGGGCCAGCACAGTTCCCTGAGGTGCTCCAGTGCTGCTAATCACAGTGTCAGACGTGATGTCCTTCAGCCTGACGTACTGCGGCCTGTCGGTGAGGTAGTTGGAGACCCAGGTTACCAGGCATGGATCCACTCGCATCCTGTTGAGTTTATTTTGAAGAATAAGGGGCTGGATGGTGTTGAAGGCACTCGAGAAGTCCAGGAAGAGGATCCTCACTGTGCCATTTCCCCTGTCCAGGTGCGAGTGGGCTCGGTGTAGCAGGTGGAGGATGGCATCTTCCACACCAACACCTGCCCTGTACGCAAACTGCAGACTGTCCTGGGAGTGTTGTACTTGGGGTCTGAGGAGACCGAGGAAGAGCCGCTCCAACGACTTCATAAGATGTGAAGTGAGTGCCACCGGTCGGAAGTCATTCAGCTCTCTGGGCCGGCTCTTTTTGGGGACCGGAACTATGCATGATGTCTTCCAGAGGGTGGGCAGCTCCCCAGCTGCAGGCTGAGGTTAAAGACTCGTTGGATTGGTTCACTCAGTTCAGCGGCACAGATCTTTAGTAATCTGGGACTCACCTTGTCCGGGCCGGCCGCTTTCCTGGAGTGAAGCTTCCTCAGTTGACCTCTGACCTGATCAGCAGTAAAGTATGTGGAACCCTGTGTCTGTGTTGAGGTGGGTGTGAAGGGGGAGAAAGGAGCTGCTGAAGGGGCTGTGGAAAGGTGTGTTGAAGGACAGAGGAGAGGTAGCTGCACTGAGGGACTTGGCGAGGGGGGGTTGGACTGGTTGAAGGTGAAGGTGCTACGACTCTGGTGTTTGTGTTGTGGCCTGTGATGGTTTTCACACCTTCCCAGACCTCCCTCATGTTGTTCTCCACCAGCTTCTGCTCTATCTTCCTCTTGTAGCTGCCCTTAGCTTCCCTCACACATTTTTTCACCTCCTGCTGTGCTGCTTTCCTCGCCTCCCTGTCCTTGCTCCGAAAGGCGACCTTCTTCCTGTTGAGGGCAGCTTTGACCTCCTTTGTGACCCATGGTTTATTGTTAGGGTAACATCGTACAGTCTTAGCGGGGGAGACCACATCTGCACAGAAGTTGAGATAATCCGTCAGACAGTGTGTCATCCCTTCTATGTCCTCACAGTGGACTAAGCAGCACATCCCAATCCGTGATGTTATAGCAGTCTCTGAGGGTATCTTCCATTTCGGGGGTCCATCTCCTAACAAGGCGCGTTGTTATGGGCTGCCTTTGAACTAGAGGGGTGTACTTCGGTTGCAAATGAAACAGGTTGTGGTCAGACTTCCCTAGTGGGGGGAGGGGTGTGGCTCTGTATGCCTCCTGCCCATTAGAATACAGCAAGTCAATTGTCCTGCTGTTTCTTGTTGGACAATCCACAACCTGAAGTTTATTTTTTATATCTTTCTGTGAGATTATAGGTCTTTACATTACATTAAATTACATTAGAAATCAAGATCTAAATAAATAATTGCAAACTAAATTGCGATTTCTCAGTAAATTACACGAAACAAGGCACTGCATTTGTTTCCTCCTAAAGCAGCTACGTGATGTACCGCTTCGTCATCCTGCTCTCAGCACAGGACATTATCGATAACAGATGTTTGGGGACCAGGACCTGTATTTTCTCTGCACTGTACTCACTGAGTAAGCAGCTTTCCTTGTTGGAAGAGAAGAAAAATCCAGACAGAGGGGAAATGGAAGGTTCTTTTTTCCATGTCACAGCTGTTTGATGTTCTTAAAGTGCTAGATTGCAGCCGTGAGCTGATAACACTGAAATGCTTTGCTCTGTGAAGTCTTTTCTTTACACACCATAGCCTTAAGCCTTATCTCAGATCAGATCTCTGCTGTTTGTTTATTTGGTTTATTTAATGTCACTGTCAGCATCAGTGGCTATTTCAACAACACACATACTTATCACGACTAGTCATAAATATATACACACACTCAAGTCAATGCCAATTTAGAGTAATCAATTAACCTAACACGCATGTATTTGGACTGTGGGAGGAAACCGGAGTACACAGAGTAAACCCACACAGACACTGGGAAGACATGCAGACTTTAAACAGAAAGGACCCAGGCTGCCCTATCCCTGCAATTGAGAAGCTGTAGTAAAGTGAGTGTGTTTGGATGTGGATTTATAGCAGAGAACATTGTGTGAAAGCCCAGATGAAATATCAGATAGCGTTATCTGTTAGTAGCTACACTTGCGACTGTTTTAGTGGGTTGGTGCGCGTGTGTGGAGGGGGAATTGAATTTTGAGATGTCCTCAAATTTTTTTGGAGCAGTGTAGTTCATGAACTAATTAATCGATACACATTAAAACAGCGATTATGATTAATTTTAAGATTAGTACTAATATAGACAAAGCATTCGAACAGAAACACAGTCGGGAGCTTTAAAGGAAATGTTACAGGATGACTTGCAGTGAGATACTTTATTTCACTTCACATTTCAATTCACTAAAATGCTAAATTCCTCCAAGATCAATGATTTATGTCGACATTTTGGTAAACAAGTCAATACTACGCATGAATTTGAAGCTGTAGCACTGCTCACTGGGTGGTCTCATAGTGTATTTTCCAAAACAGTGGAACACTATGGACATTAATAGATTCTTTTAGAACTAACTGACCCTAATTGGGGGAATTGAGACATTCCTACAGTTTGGACGGCACTTTTCCCATGTAAAGTGTGTTAATATAACCATGTGTCCGGTGTGAATATAAGCTTTGATGCTGATGCACTGTTAAGTGAACTGAATAAAAAAACCACACCTAGTGTGTATCATGTTGTAGAGGTCGAACATTATGGGTTTTTTTTTTTTATAGAATATTGCAATATTTAGAGAGCATAGCTGATATAGACTGCCCACAAAAATGAGGGGTTATTTCATTTTGTGTATATTGTCAATATCATGTTTTTTACAGCTGGTAAAAGTAAGACTCTTGATAAAGACACAATTGCTTAAGTTATATTAACATGTATTTATGTTGTACATGCACTGTTTGCTGTATGTGTTTTATATAAATAAATAAAAACATTAAAAGTCTTGTTTCTTGGAGGGGGAATTAATATTTGTAAAATAATTAAAATAATTAATCCCAGTCAAGAGCAGCAAGTTGTAATGCTTCTCATAAACGGCTCCAGCTTCACTAAATGTTCTCTCAGAATCTCTTGGTTTTTAGTCATTTACTAGTCTTGTTTTATGAGCTGCAAGATGTCATTTGTTCCTCTACTACCGGATTTCTGAATATCGGTCTCGTGTGTACAGGTATCGGTCGATGTTGATGATCTTATAATGGCAATAAATCAGCCTGTTATATATTAGGAGCACACGTTTACATAGATTCTCTCTTTTTGTTGTGTGTCTCAGCTCAGGTGTTTGTCAGTGTAAACTTGGAGTTCATGGAGTTAAGTGTGACGACTGTCGCCCGGGCTTCTTCCATTTCAGCAGCACAGGATGCCAGCCATGCCAATGCAATAATCACAGCAGCAACTGCGACCCACAATCAGGTGAGCAGAACGCAGAGGTAGCCTTTTAGTCTTTTTCACATCTGTACACCAAAAGTGCACCAGACTATACAAACTCCACTCTGTGATTGGAGAGAATGCTCTAAATGAAGCAAAGAAGAGCAGATGTCCATGTGTGTTCTCTGTAAGCAGTGGTTCAAGGGGTCTAGAACTGCCTCCTGGGTGCATTATGCTTTCAGTGTTAATTGCCTACAGTCCACTTTCTGACCACAGTACTGACCATCCTTTATAAGATCAGTGTTATTGGATTTTCCTTTAGAGATGTGGGGTCATACTTACTGCTACTGACTGAGAGCTAACTTAATCCAAGTGTGGACTTATTGGCCATTTTTCACTTATTGGAACATAACTGCAGGGTTGCAATAGCCCCTTGCTCAGAAAAGATCTCTGCTATACTTTATCGTATTTCTAATTATTTTTACACATACACTACTGTATTCCTAGTGCAAATTAGTCCCCATGGATCCTAAAAAAGTTAGTTTAGAAATGCTGTCTAAAAGTGAAACTCAGACTTATTTCAGCAATCAATGCAACTTAATTAAATTAAAATTTTCAATCCATTACTTATTGAATTAGATTATCTTTTTAACACTTAATTATAAAAAAAAATAAAATCTTAAAGTCTGATTTTTGGCTAACTGTAGGTTAATGTAAGTGTTAAAAACGTTATCTTATATATCATAGCATCATTTCCTTATTTCTGTTACATTTGCTAAAATATTTATGTTTGATTTCTAAAGAATAAATCATTTACGTTGGTCATTTAGCAGATGCTCTTATTCACAGTGACGTACAATTAATACAGTCTTCTAATCCAAGAAATTGTGGGTTAAGGTCACTTGCTGGGGGGACCCAACTGTGGTGGGATTTAAACCCTGGACCTTGTGGTCCAGTACCTTAACCCCTAGGCCACCACAGTCCCATAAATCCTGCCAAAAAAATGTGGGTTTTCTTCTAGAAGATTTTAAACCATAGGGATTTAGGTCCATGCAGGGAAAAGACATTTCAAGAAACTGTATAGAGACATTATAGAAACGTTATTGAGATTTCTAGAACCAACTTTTCAGAATTGTAAATAGAATGTTCTAATAGAGCTTCACCATATCTTAAATAACTGAGTGAAAAAAAGTTATTTTCATTTGTCAATAATGTGATGCGTTTCTTTTAAACGAAATTTAAATGAAAAGATTACTTTGTCCCCTTCAATTAAAAGAAGTCAGCAGTCTCACTACGAATTGCGCGTGCAATTGTGAGCGTGTTGTATGATTGCACCCTCTGGTGTTCAGAAAAAGCAATTGCATTACATGGCAAAATAAACAAGTACACATAATTCAACTCGGTGATGCACACCATCCTATTTTTGCAGCAAGATGGGTCATTACACCCCTACCTGTAACCACAAAAAAAAGCTGCTTCTTTGCTGAAGGCAAATGCAGCTTTTTTCAGAGCACTTTATCATGGTGCCAACTAGGGGTGGGAATCTCTAGGCACGTCACGATTCGTTTCGATTACGATTCAGAGGGCAACAATTATCGATGCATGTCGATTTTTTTTTTTTTTTTTCTATACAGACTTCCGAGTTGTTTTTTCTTTACCATGTGACTATCTGAAACAAATTCAGGATTCATTTAATTCCAATATTTTTTAAAGAAAACAAATGAAAGCAATTTAGCATATTACAAAAACCATATCAATAAATAATATCTGCCCTTTTATATTTTATATAAAATAAATAAGGTCCGCATTTGTGAGCATAGAACCAAAATCCTGAGGATCAAACAAATAAATAATTAAAAGAATTAATTCAGCTAGGCGGCTCCCTGTGTGAAGCATAAGCGTTTAATTATGAGCGTAGAGAAATTCGTATGATTTACAGCGAACATGCTGCTAAACTTGTGTTTGTATGAAAGACTTTACTTGGAAGTGTTTCACTTTAGTGCAGGTAATTGCCTTATTCATTAAAAGATCATCATGCCATGGCCGGATGTTGTATTATAAGGACAGAGCAGTTTCAGGAAGGCCAGAACACACAGGTGGCTGAAAACACGGTCATTACAAAGCAGTTAACATTTTGGCCTTAATGCAACATAGAGGATGCATGCAAATGAGTAATTACTGGTATAAGCATCTCTGGTGGCTTATGGTAAGAGCCAGCTGCTTGAAAACTGGGTTGAATTGGGACCCTGCCCAATAGGTATCGCTGTCTGCTCCCAGTACATTCTGGGCTAGGCTCCAGACCATCTCCATCAGTCCTGACCAGGACAACCAGGTTTAACCAAGAAAGTTTGCTTCATTTCGATTTGGAATCGTTACTTCACTGCAGTTGTAATGTCGTCCCTCAAGCTCATGTGCTGAGCACTTGTGGAAATCATTGCAACAACTGCTTAAAGACCAAAAGGTCAACAAGGGCTGGCATTTTAATGTACTTCTCCACAGTCCTCTAATCTAAACCCCTTTTGAACATTTATGGGGGCATTTAAAGACAGAGAAGCATCACATGCTGCCTTTTGTGAAATCGTGCTGGATAATACTGGTCATCAGATTGTACACAAATTGATGGAACCCATGGCAGCTTGAGTGCACACCGGCATTATACCTCATACCTTTTGAGACGTAAGCTTGGATTGATTGGAGCTACCACATAAGATTAAAGGAAGGGAAGCATCAAGGCTCTTTTCTGCACTGGCACCCAGGTGATGGAATAAACTTCCATTAGATGTTCAAATGGCTGTCAGTCTCTTGCTGTCTTCAAACGGCCACTAAAAACCTCACCTCTTTACGTGGCATTGTGTATATAGTGTGTGGCATTTTGCCAACACTGCCATTCAATATCTTTACATGTATATCCTGCTTATTATTTTAGTGCTCACTGCATTTTGCAGTTATGTAATTACATAAGATTTCCATCTATTTTTCGACATGCTTTGTTCATCCCCCTTGCTCTGTTCTCTAATGGCCAGGATAGGGCTGCAACTAACGATTAATTTAATAATCGATGAATCGGTCAATTATTTTTTTCAATTAATCGATGAATCGGATATTTAAAAAAATATTTCCCATGTCTTTAATCGGAAATAGAGCATTGTATAACAGGGTCAATAAGTGTTTACAATAATTAAATAAGAATAGATTAAATTAGATAAGACAACTACTGATTTCTGGAATGAGAAAGACAGTATAGCAGGAGTATAGATAGATCAATTTAAACAGGTCAATAAACGTTTTATTTACAGCATTAGGTTAAAACAAGTAAGTAACAAAAGTGCAAAAGCTAAGAGATACGCACACATTGGCACAATACGTAACAGTGTGTAAATACCTAATTACACAAATTAGAGTAGCTCGAATATGTTCCCTTAATCCCTGTCTAAATACTTTTTATTCTGCCTATACAGTGCAGTGCCTTCATTTATACTTTGTCGGAAAATTAAAACTTAAGCTTAATCATTAATTATCACAACTGTGTACAAGTTATATTTATTTATAAAGCACATAAACACTTAAGCTAATTCCACTTAAATTAAAAGTAACACACACGTACTCCATCACTGTCATTATCCAGTTAACAAGTAAAAAAACAGCATAAACCGTGTGATGTTATACCAGTTCTGTTTCAGGTTCTGTATCATCACCTTTTGCTTTAGTACCAAGTTACATCATTTTTACAAAGCTTACATGTTCCACATTTCTTAGTTGTGTGAAGCGAGCGCACTTTTGAGGATTTAAGCTGAACCTTCTTCTCTGCGTCGGTCATGTTTCTTTTGTAGAACGTATTAACTTCTTAATGTTGTAGTCTTCGGACTCACTATATAATTTTAATACTGTGAGTAACTTCTGGTAATCATTCATGAACACGAGGATGCAGTACAACTCTTTTACTTGGCAACTCAACAGTCTTAGATAATCGAGCACAGAGTGTTTGCTCGTATACACCACACTTAATGTTAAACTTTAGAAATCTCCGTTCAAGTCGTTGTTATTTATTTTTTTCCAGCGTTTATGAAGCGCCACAGGTGACGTTAGCGGATATGTAAAGGCAAGTAAGACGCTTAATAATCGATTTTTATCGATTTTATCGATTCGTTGTTGCAGCCCTAGGCCAGGACCCTAAAAGGGCCCCCACAGGTCAGGTACTATTTGGTGCCTGGACATTTTTGGTTGGTGGACTGTGTCCAGCAGTGACACTGTTTAAAAACTTTAGCTGCACTGATGGGTCTGATCCACTTGTACCAGCAGAACAGTCACTAACAAACCACCACAACGTCAGTCGCCATGCAGAACTGAGAATGATCCACCACCTAAATAGCGCCTAATATGTGCTGGTCCTGTGGGCAGCCTGAACAGAGAACCAAGTAAAGATGAATCTAAATAGAAGAAGATGTACTAAAGACAGTAATTGTAGAACTACACGGTGCTTGGTAAGTGGAACTGATAAACAGGACACTGTAGAAACAAGGGGATGGTGTACCTAATAATAATATATTGATCCTTGATTATACAGCTACATATAAATAAAACTAATAATAACAACAGTAATTCAAAAATAGACAGCACAGTGCCCAAAGTTAACACTGGGTTAACACTTTCGCCTCCCAGTTTTAGAGATCCTTGGTTCGATTGCTCTGCCTGTGTGGATTTTGCATGGGTTCCCTCTAGATGCTGGGGTTTCCTCTGACATTCCAAAGTCACATACCACCTTGAGCCTTGTTCATATATATTTTTATGGTAATACATTTTTGTTTAACATATACATTTACAGTATTTAGCAGACACCTTTATCCAGAGCGACTTACAATTGATACAGTTTTACAATCCAAGCAATTGTGGGTTAAGGGCCTTGCTCAGGGACCCAATTGTGGTAGCTTGGCAGAGGTGGGATTTGAACATTGGACCTTCTAGTCCATAGTCCAGTACCTTAAACACTAGGCCACCAAAGACCTCAGTAACAGCTTGTCAGCAAGGTTACAACCATACCAACCAGACACACAAACACTGGGAAAATCCAGAGAGACCAGTTTCTATGGGTTATGGGTTATGTCACCAATTAACATATGGGATCCAAGGTGACATGGCTAACCACTCGCGCCACCCTCAATAGATTAGAGATCAATTCTTTACAATAACGTTATACTGAATCCTACACCCCCAAGCAAACAGCAATGTGTCCCAAGTTGTTTTTGTTTAGTGTGAGTTAGTGCTGCTCATATACTAACACAGGTGCTCTCTGAATGCCAGCTTCAGTGCCGAGTGTCACAGCGTGGAGACACGCTGTCTGGATCGATGCAGCGGATCTGATGGCACACACTCTGCTGGCTTCTCTCGTTCTCTCTCTCTCTTTCTCTACGTCCGTCCCTCTGATCACCCCTTGAGGGGAGAAAGGTGAAGTTACACTAGTGCAGCGCAATTTGAGCTCTAATCAGCCAAGGACATGACATTGTGGGTGTGGATTAATCACCGGGATCATGTTTTAGACCTGGGCACCAATCCTGAAATGACAAATTCAAGGTTATGGACTCGGTGCTGGTGTCTGCTTAGAAAGTGCCAGAATATTTTAGCGTTTTATGTACACTGCTCAAAGAATTGGGGGAAGTTTCAAAATGAAAAGGATCATCAAGTTAATCAGAAAAGCAAATGAAAAGTCAAAAAGTTGTTTGATTATGCAAATGAGATACAAACTCAATTATTGTGATTGAATAGTAAGGGATATATTCATAGGGATTCAAATTCAAATGTATTTCTATAGTGCTTTTTACAATGGAGCATTGCCTCAAAGCAGCTTTGCAATATATTATTTTAAAAGGCCAATCTCAAATCGGGCAATCCTAGAGTGGCAGTGGCAAGGAAAAACTCCCTGAATAAAGAAGGAGGTAATCTTGGGTGAAAAAGAGACCTATTTTGCTTGGTTGGCCTAGTTGTAAGTTGAATAATTATGTTGTAGTAATAGTAAAAATTAAGTGAATAATACAATTGAAATCAATAATAAAATTTAAATTGGTAATACAATTAAAAATAAATAATACAATAGATTTAAGATAATAAGTCCTCAGCGTTAAGTTATTGAAAGCACTTCGTCTCCTAACTAAATGATGGAGGGAGTGGACCCGGGCGTGATGGGACTGGTTATTATTAATGAAGACCAGAAGAGTGATGTTGAGGTGGAGGAACATCCAAGTGTGTGGTGCTGGAACTTACACCGCAACATCAGCTCGGAAAGAAAAGAGAAAATGTAGTTACTTATGAGTTAAGAGCACAGAGTCTAATAAAAGTCACTGATGCTAGGTGCAGCATGAAACTCCGGTAGCATTAACTATAGCAGTATAGCTTAAGGGGACGAACCAGAAGGTAACACAGCCAAGAGGCAAAAGCCAACCTGAGCCATGCGTCACAGTCTAAATCTTAGCAAAAGCCTGAGTAAATAAGAATGTTTTCAGCCTAGACTTAAAAATTGTGTGTTGCTGTAACTTTTTTATTTCTAGGGACTGAAAGGTGCCCTGCACCTTGTGAACAGAAGCATTGACTGTTCAGTAGGGGTGTATGGTCACCCAAGACTGCCAAAAACATGCTGACAGTGATAGGGAGTGGGTTATTTATTTAGAAATATCCCCTAATTTTTATTTTCAGTGCGTTTTGGCTTAGTCCAGCGCTCCTAAGAAAAGTCTATTTAAAGGACGTTTAGATTAATAACCCTATTTCTGACCCTGCAGCTGTGTTTTACCCTGTGATTTGCTGCATTGACGTCGCACTCACTGCTGGTTCATTTCCTCTACGCACATATTATAGCTGGGTACTAGATACATACTGACAGTATTCGATATATAAAGGTTTATAATAAATTTATCAATTAAATATTAGGTGTGTAACAGTGCATCACAATGTGCCTTTGCAGAGATTGACAATGGCATGTGTTCTGTTTATTACACCATTTAATGCAGATGCATTTTTAAAATCCTACTCTTGCTCTAATATGCATTTAAAACTGCTTTTTTCATTTATCATAACAGCAGCAGACCATATTTTACCAATTTTTAAATTGTTGTACAAAAAGGTACACGTTAGAAATTGTTATATTTTTCAGAAATAAAAATAAAATAACCGAATCACTGTTATTTAAGATAGCGCTCACAAAAATGAAGGGATATTTAATTTTGAAATACTCGTATATTACAAAGTTGATCATATTAAACCTGTTTCTAGCTATGTATTTTAATTGCAGAGGACTGAAATGTTGTTGTTTGTCGTAAAAATTCTGCATTGTTTTGCATGGTTTACACTTAAGTAATAAAAGAAATAGATATTGAAACTTTGAATAGAAAATTTAAAGAAAAATGTAATCTTAAACGAAGTATCATGAATATCAAAAATAAATGTTTTTGTTACCTATTGTATCGTTACACCTCTCAGGTATTTACCCTACTTAAAAATAACGGTAACGATAACATTTCTGAAAAAATACTTAAAACTATACTGCTCTAAAACTATCAAATGAAATATCCACTAATAAAATATCCCCTAATTTCTAGTTAGGTCAGTTAGAAAACAACTTCTGTACTTACAAGCAGTACAAAGTACAGGGTAATGTAAAACATAGTACAGGGTAATGTAACAGAAAGAACAGTCCAATGTAAAACATAGTGTAATGTAAAACAAAGTACAGCAAAATGTAAAACAGTACAGTGAAATGTAAAAAAAAAAGCACAGTGTAATGTAAAAGAAAGTACAGTGTAATGTAAAAGAGTAGAGTGTAATGTAAAGCAATGTACAGTGTAATGTAAAAGAAAGTAAGTATAATGTTTTTACAATCTCCAAGAATCCCTTAATTATAATGCAAGGGCCTGTAAATATTTATGAATGCGCTGAATTTGAAAATGCCCCAGTTCTTCTGCTATATAATGGCCAACTATCTGCTAATACACTACGATAGCTCATATTAATCACAGGCAGGTCCATTTATAGGGGTTCCTCAGATCTTATTCACTGTCACTTGACTTGCATGGCATATAATGTATGAGGAATATTAATCCCTGTCATTGCTATCCAAAGAACTAACTCATTACAGGTACTCCCCTTTTTACGATGGCTAACGTTATTTCGTCTTTGCAGTGGGAATCCCATAAAACACATTAATAGACTGTGGTAGCCTAGTAGTTAAGGTACTGGACTCTGAACCTGATGTCCCAAGGTTCAAATCCCACCTGTGCCAAGCTGTAAATATAAATGTACACATTTTACAGAAACTGTACTGTGAATTCTGATCTGATTTAATCTCCTGTGTTAAATGAGGAACCCCAGCAGTGCGAGACGTAGGTAGTCGTGTGGCTGGAGTGAGGTCCTAATAACCGGCTGGTCCAATTAAACGAACATGCCCTATGTTACAAGACGGGACGTGCTATGTAACATATTAA
>JAVSBV010014458.1:0-12377 GCA_033117975.1 Parotocinclus spilosoma
GCACCAAAATATCCTACACATTGTGTAGCTACAACAGCTATTTACTGTAAATCATCATATTTTATCATTTAGAACATCCCTTTATTGTTAGAATTCCTATTTTTAATATTTTTGTTAGAAATTTTGTGATTTTTTAAAATGTAGAAGTCCCGCGAAAATCCGCAATATATTATTTCCATTAATATTTTTTGGAAACCTGCGATGAACCGAGTCCGTGAAAGGTGAACCGCCAAGTGGCGACGGAACACTGTATTTCCAAAGCCACTTCTGAACCAACCGGATTACGGAATTAGCAGGCTACGCCATGTCGTTTGTAGAGACGAGCAGGTCCATCGCTTGACCATGCATGCATGATGATAACGATGATGGATGAGTCGGCGATGATCGCTGGCACGCCTCTTTGTTCGGCCATATTAAAAGCTGGTCCATTTGATTAAATCATCCATTACGTTGTTTAGCCGATGCTGTTTGGAATAGATCTTTATAAAAGCCTACTTATACGTTATATTAACGTACGAGCTCTGTTTGTCCAATAAATAATAAGCACGGCATTAATCTGTGTTCGGTGTCATAATTATTGAGGACGGATTCAAAACAAGGGGAAAATGTCATCTCCTGGAGACATCGGAGAATTAGCAAAGCCAAACAAGGTGACGACGGCATGACGGATCATTAGCATCTGGGCCGGTGCGACGGTGATTGATGGACGCCAGATTTCTTCTGCTGATTAAAGAAACCAATTAGGCTGATCTCGATCTCTCGGCTTTGAGAACGCGGTGGAACGGCGAACGGTCGGCGGACTGCTCAAAGTGACAAACTTGTTAGCCTTTTATCCTCGTTTAGTGGAGGATTTTGTCTTTCTTATTGTGACAAAGATGGAGAAAAAGGCAACGATAACCGAGATTTGGGTGTGGGATAAGGTGTTGTGGGACAACAAGAATGCCTCAGAAGCTTAGTCAGGCTGGGCTAGGGATAGTCAATGGTCTGTCCCAGAATGGAAGGTCAAGGTGTTTCGCCCCCATATATATATATATATATATATATATATATATATATATATATACACAGTACAGTGCAAAAGTCTTAGGTCACCTTTAGGCTTGTTTTGCTTTATCATAATATAGTGACCATATAAATAACATATTTCTGAGGACTGGATCCAAAAATGTGAAACTTGGATTCGTTGCTCGTTGCTTTTGCATATCTTAGGCTTTTTATCCTGTTCTACTTCTGAAAAATTCGTTTCTTGGCTGCTAAACTTCCAAAAAGATCACCTGATCAAATTTCTACGGACTGTAGAAGGATCAGTTTGGGATCCTGATGCTGCCCCCAGAGCTCCCAGCTACTGCTATTGCTCAAGTTCAAAGAGAAAGTTACACTAAATACTTACCAATATAACCTATAAAAGCAGTTTTTTTTTAAACTGCATAAACATTTCTTGTAATTTCTGGTTGTATTTGAGATAAATAATGATAAATGGTCACTATACTATTGTTTTAGTAATAGCCTTTCTAATATTATGGTGGCCTAAGACTTTTGCACAGTACTATATATATATATATATATATATATATATATATATACACACACACACACACACACACAGAGTCGATGCCACTTTAGAGACACCAATTAACCTACCGTTCATGTATTTGGACTGCGGACTGTGGGAGCAAACCGGAGTACCCTGAGTAAACCCACACAGACACGAGGAGAACATGCAGACTCCACACAGAAAGAACCCAGGCCGCCTCACCCTGGGATCGAACCCGGGACCTTCTTGCTGTGAGGCAGTGGTGCCGCCCACCGAGCCACCGTGCCACCTGGGTAAAGACGGTTAAGAGGTGGATCAGCAGGAGCATGCAGAAGGTTTTTGGGATCTCCGTATTGTCAGATCCACAATAGAAACCCAAGCCAACAAAGCAATCGGATAAACCCATAAACCCAAGTGGAATCCATTACTGTCAGGAATGGTGGATAATCGATGATGAAGATGTGTGCTGTTTTGAACCACAGGCACTGGAAGCCTTGTTAGGAGACATGTTAGGACCATAGAGAACCAGAAACACCATGCAGGAAGCTCCAACTGAGCCATTTCCAGCCGAAATTTCGACAAGGCTAAAATTTCAACAATTTCCCTGAACTAAACCCCATTGGAAACTTGCGTGACCTGAGGGAGGGTCCACGAGACCTGCTCCGTTGCCCCCGGTGGCTCTGAAGAGAATCTAGATCAGCAGAATTGAGAGAAATCCCACCTGTGGTCCCACCTACCTCGGCTCCAAATCCTTTTCAGAAAGCTTGTTTTCCACAGCAGCACTCCTGCATCGCCTAACGACTTTGCTTACTTCATAAAATATGCATGCCTGCTCCAGTGAGAAGGGAAAAAAGTCAACGCTAATAACTTTTTCGCCGGCCGAACTCGGTAACAGAGGGGAATGGATGGTTTGGGGAATAGAGACGCATGGAAGGCTTTAGCCGTGTCTCTCATAAATAGTTTACTGACCCAGGGAAGATTTATTCTCCGGGTCAGTAAGAGATAAATTATATTTTCCCGCCTTCCCTTTCTTTCCCCTGCCTTTGAGCTCTGGTTCGAGCAGCCGGCTGAATAACCGATGAGGGATGAAAGTCTGAATATGCCAAGCCTAATGGCAGGTTGTACTAATAGTCTGTAGACTTCCCATTTTTGCTCTTGGTGCCACATAACAGAATCACCTGATACTGGAAAGCCTTGAATCTTAGGGCTACTGAAGTTCATGTCCATTGTGAAGGCATAACCAATCCCTAGGAAAGCCATTTGTAAAGTTTTACATCACTTATATCGAAGGGTGGAAATGTGGTGGATTTTTAATAGGTGTCCCACTTGATATAATCACTGTATGCATAACTTTATCACTTAAAATAGTCCTGTTTTTGTCGTTTTTAGGATTGTATTCCCTCCTTTTGTATGCCTCACATTGGTCCACAGGTTTGGTTCCAGTGCCTACGGTCACCTAAGCCTTTCTTTTCTTTGCTGAATTATAAGGACATATAAGTACATAACTCTCTGCTCTTGGAGGCATAATTACCCATAGCTTGTTTTAAAAGATGGCCACAATATGTAACCATTATATTTGTATCATTTGAGTTTCTTCTTCTCTTTGAACTGAAACGTGAAGCTCAAATTATGTTCTTGTAACGCTAATGTACCTCAGACTGACCACTGATTAGACCACTGCACTACTCATTGCGTCCATATATAGTGTGCCATCTACAGGCCATTCTTGGTGTAACCGATTCACAATGAAAAAAAAACGCCTTCTTTAATTAATCCTTAATAGGATGAATTGATGCAATTTTCCAAAGACATTTACATTTTTTTACATTTACATTTACTGTATTTAGCAGACGCCCTTATCCAGAGCGACTTACAACTTATACAGTTTTACAATTTAAAACAATTGTGGGTTAAGAGCCTTGCTCAAGGGCCCAACTGTGGCAGCTTGGCAGAGGTGGGATTTGAACCCTGGACCTTTTCACATCTAAGCAAATCTTTCTCTTTCAGCAAGTAAATAAATCTAGAATGTTCCATTCCTCCAGTGCAAATGATCATAACTAGTGCCTATTGTAGATATACTTTGCCGTAGTTACCGTGTGTAGTTAATTACCATGCATGCAATATGCGGTTCTTGATGTAAAGTTACAGATTCAGTACGAATGCTGGGAGAAAGTGAGCATGTGCAAACACACATCCAGGCTTCTCTCTCACTCTCTTTAAGCCCTGCTGTGTTAGCTGTGATCTTACAAGTTCGGACTTCAACAAGTTTTCCCGCCCACACACTTTCTAAACCTGGTCTTTAAAGGAATAGTGCTTCTAATATCAGAGTATGGACATTTGTTAGTCCATTGGGGTTTCTGTGATGGCAGCAGTTACTTTGTATTGCACGTCAAACAATAAGGCCTCCTTTTCTCTGTATACCCCTACCCAAAAACACAGTTAGTGCACTATGTAATAGCTAAATAATTTTTAAATGAAGTTTTAAACTTAGAAATCGTACTGTTGTTGTAACTGTTGCAACGCCATTGCTATACCTCTTCAGAATGTGTGTGAAATGGGGATCTCCACGTATTGGTCACACAGAAAATTAATAAAACAAGAGCAGGAATCTTTGGCAGCACTCGCTGCTGGTGTTGCCAGGTTTGTGGTTCTCCAGAAGAATAGCAAAGATTTAATATAAACCATGTTTTCATACCAATTCGCAAAGATTTGGGGTTAGGAGCGAAGGTTAAAGTCAGGGTTAGTTTACTTCTAGAATCAGGGCTATATTACACGGTGAATCAGTGCCAATAAAATCTGTATGTATGAAATTATCCATGTGCTTCATTGAGGTTACACTTAATAGTCTTGGTCCAATGTGTCGTAACATGAGTAAGTCGGGAGCACAAAATCATAAATTCATCCTTCTCGAACAATACATTTGACAGATTTGGAGCCTTATTTCCAAACATACTTAACTGGAAAATTCAATAAAAGTGCATCTCTCTCCCAATGACTACCCATAGATAACCAGTGTAATAATACATAATGCAGAAAGTTTTTCTTCATTTGGACAAATGCTTACTGCTTTGGATGTGATACAAACATCTAGAAATCTCTGGTTCAACCCAAACTCTGGACTTGATCTGTGTGGAATTTGAATGTTCTCACTGTTATCTCATCTCCATCAGGAATATCTTGAGCCAGAATATCACCACTCCACCAGAATGGGATTGGTCTGTGGTCTGCATGTTACCAGACCACGAGTACCCCCATCGATTACTGTACATATAGACTGCATACAAAAATATGGGGATATTTCAATGAAGTGATAAAAAAGAAGCATTTGCTTTTACTTGATTTTAAACAAGAACATCAGGAAAGCAAATGAAAAGTCAAGGAAAATATGTTCAATTACACAAAAGAGATGCTAACTCAATTATGGTGATTTGGGAGCCAGCTATTTAATCATGGGGGTGAACAAAAGCATGTCAAACTGGACAAGAGTGCCCAAAATTGACTGTTCAGTATTGTGTAGTATTTTTGTGAGCAGTGAACACACACACACACACACACACACACACACACACACAGTTTTGTTATCAGAGCTGCTTTAAGTCTTTGTGGCATAGATACAACAAGGTGCTGGAAACATTCCCCAGATTTCCATCCATATTGACATCCTACAGTGAGCGTCATACAGTTGGTAAGTTGCACATGCATGATAAGAATCTCCCATTCCACTATTCTACCATCTCCCATTCCATCATGAAAAAAACTTTACTGGACATAGATCTGGTGACTATGGAGGCCATTTGAGTACTCAAGAACTTAAATGTTAACTCAAGAAACCAGTTTGAGATGATCTAAGCATGGTGTGTTACCCTGTTGGAAGTAGCAATCAGAAGATGGTACACTGCTCATAAAGGGATGAACATGGTCAGCAATAATAATCAGGTAGACTTTAAATAATGCTCAGTTGGAATTAAGGTTCCAGAAGTGTGCCAAAATAACACCCGTCACAGCATTACACCACCAACCATAACCGTTAATACAAGGCAGGATGGATCCCCAAACGTTCAAATTTCTTATCCAAATTCTGATCCCATCATCTGAATATCACAGCAGAAACTGAGACTTCTTAGACCTGCCGATGTTTTTCCAGTCTTCTGTTGTCCAATTTTGGTGTGTGAATTGCAGTCCCAGTTGCCTGTTCATAGCTGACAGAAGTGGTCTTCTGCTCTTGTAGCCCATGTGCTTCAAGTTTCAACCTCCACACCTCCTTATTTCGCTCAAATGCGCAGACCAGCCTGTCTAGCACCAACAACCATGCCACGTTCAACATCACATAGATCACTTGTCTACATACCTTAATGTTCTCAGTTGCTGCCATGTTGTTGGCCGATTAGATATATGTGTTCATGAACAGCTGAACAATGATATCGAATAAAACGGCCGGAGATTCTATAATATTTCAATTTGAAGTCACGTTACATGATTGACACAGCTCCAGTCATAAAAATGCTGGGCCTTCTAATGTATTAACTGCTTTAAACAATCACGCTTGGTAAACGTCCTATGCTGGGTGTAGAGTATAAATAAATATCATAGGTCACATGTATGAAAGCCCCAATAAAAAGCTTTCATGTTGAAAGCTCCTGTTGAAGTCTTACAAAGGTTCGGTGGTACGTGAGCAGGGCAATTATCCATGCTGGACATCAGAGACCAGGGTATTCCTTTATTCAGTCTCTGAATAACATATGAATGCATTTAATACAAATAATGCTCACGTGATGCTGCTCACACCGACTGGTGGCTGGACATTTTGGGTTTTGGGATTATTTTAAATCCAGCAGTAACATTGAGACATTTAAAAAAACAGAAACACTGCTGTGTCTGATCCACTTACACTAGCACATAATACTAAGACACCACCACAATACTAGTTTGTCTGAGAATAATCCACCACCCAAATAATACGTGATCTCTGGGGGTACTGACCAGTAGAAAACAGAGTAAAGAGGACGGACTTCAGTCCATAATTGTAGAACTGACAAAACGGACATGTGTGTAAAATAAAGGGCATGAACCTGCTTTAAAAAGCATGCACTACATTCTTTTACATTGATTATAGAGAATCTATGAATATCAGGCCACAGTCTGTGACAGCTCTGGTATAAATGTTTTCTTTTGATGTGAGCAGGTCATTTACTGACCATCAGAATATTCCTTTATATAATTCATTCTAATTCCCAGTACATGACTTGTAAAGGTTCAGTTAAAAATTGTTTTAAAGGCTGGTAGGTAGCAAGTTTGGGAGCATGATGATTACCATCTGCTCCGAACATCAGAGTGGATTAACCTGTTTACATGTATGCTCAACTAATTGTATGAAGTGGAAACCTATAAATATTACATCACAGGACATGAAAGCTACACCAGTCCCAATATGTAAGCAGTGCCCTGTACTGGATATTTTCAATATTTCCAAAAAGTCAGATGTATTTATATAGTGCAGTTCACAATGGGGCATTGTCTCAAAGAAGCTTTAATAATGTCTAATATCTACTACTATTTACACCCAAAAACCCAAACTGAGCAAGCCTAGAGTGACAGTGGAAAAGAAAAACTCCCTGAACGTTAGGCCATAAAGACGAAACCTTAGGATCAAGACTCAAAAAGGGTCCAAACTCCTGGGGTGACCTAGATGTTGGATGTAAGAATTAAATGAAATGTGTAATTAATTGCTTTATAGTTATAGTTTACACAAACATAGGCTAAATAAATATTAACAGAGAGCCTTCAGGTCAGTCCGTAATGCCAGAACAGAGTTAAAAAGCTTGTCTGATTTGATAGAGTTACAGAGTGTAGAAATATATACTGCTCACAAACATTAGGGAATATTTCAAACTGAATTAGCCCATAATAAAATAGTCCCTATTTTGTGAGCAGTAATGGTAATATTTTAAGTAATAGGTCACAGCACATGACTTTACACACTGGTCCATTTTCACTCTAGCTAATGTGAGGCAGGTGGCTTAAAGCAGGGAGATCAGTAAATAAACCAGGGCAGCGCAGGAGGGGGAAAAATGCTGTAAAGCCGCTCCGCGTAAACGTGGCGCGCTGTGCGCTTTTGCCAAAACCTGCGATCCCGGCCACGAAACACAAAGCCCGTATTCATTTGAAGGCAGTGCGCACTGGCCCGAACTCTGCCCGACACTCTGGCCGTGCTCCAAATCGTCCGTTTGCATGCTATACACTTGCATAGTAACAAGTGTGCCTTAAGAGGGCCTGTGTAAGGACGAGGGAAAGACTAAACACGTCCCTGTGTCGCGCGCAAAACGCAGATGAATACGAAGCACTGA
This sequence comes from Parotocinclus spilosoma, assembly GCA_033117975.1. Lineage (NCBI taxonomy): Eukaryota > Metazoa > Chordata > Actinopteri > Siluriformes > Loricariidae > Parotocinclus > Parotocinclus spilosoma. The sequence continues at coordinate 7,879 of JAVSBV010014458.1, forward strand.
CTGAGGGTAAAAAAAAACAAACAGCGCAGATCGGGAGACGATTGCACATCCAGTCCAGGGTGCAGCCCGGCTGTCATCAATTAATTGGAATTAAATAGAGGAAACGGCTCAGAGGCTGCTTTACAGAAACGCTTCGAAACCCATAACGTATATATGCAGGCTAGGAGTGAGAGTAATTATTTATCAGCGCAAAAAAGAACATCAATCTTGCTGTCAAGTCGTATTTCTGTGAATCACCAACGATTTTACCCTGAGCGGCTGAGCCAACATTTGATCTGGCTCTGTACTCTCATGCCCTTCACATGTGTTGCTGCTTATTTTGTTTTGAGTATTTACAAGACGTGCAATGTGGTGAGCAGGAGGCTAATTACAGTGATTATCGAAGCACTTTGGGCGACATTAGGTGCGTATAATCCATCAATTGAGATACAGAGAACCTGACGGACGGTCGAGGGGGGAAAAACCAAGAGCAAACATTTTCACCATCTGAACAGAACTGCTAGTCTGAGAGAGTGCCCAGAAATTGCTGCAGGTTGCTAAATGAAGGCCATTCACGCCAGTCAAGATTAAAACGGGTGAAAAAGGTTTGAAGAGAGTTTGAAACTCAGGTGAAAACGAACGAAAAGTTGCTGCTATAGCGCGCTTTCTTTGTGGCAAACATTTACAAACTGTAGAATTGCTCTCCATTATTATTATTATTACTATTATTATTATTTAAAAACTAAACTACAAAAAAGCCATGTCAGCTGTGAATTTAACCTAGTTCTGTCCTAACAATAAAGATTGAATATTTTTGCATGGAGGCTAAAAAGGCTCAGACTCGTTCAGTGACCTACAGTCTGCTTAGGCCCAAAGGAAAAAAATAGGCTGCCCTTTCCAGAATCAGAGGCCAAAAAGAAAATCCAAAAACATAAAACAATAGTAAAATAAATACAAAAATACAGCGTCACCCAGAATAACATGACCCGCGTGATCTGCACCACTAAAGGGGAAAAACGACCTATGCAAAAATGATCTGTAGGCTATAGCCGGACTTAAGGTCTGTATAAAGAACTGTTTAACAGTCCAGCCACGAAACGTGCATTATGAGCCAAAAATGGAAAAAAGAGCCGCGTAAACAGCAAACTTTTCTCGTAGAGCGCTTCGGACGCACAGTAATTACAGACACATATACAGACACAGTACATATTTTAAGATGAATTGAATTAAAAACAAACTTGATTTTTTTTTTATATAATAATTGTTATTATATATTTTAATTTAATATTTTATATACGAAAATTAACGGAGCGTGTTTCAATTTAAAGCACCACACTAGGCTGCCTGTATGCCTGCAACGCACTAGTGCTTAATCCACACAGAATAACTCTTCCATTTAAAATTAAATTAATAGAATAAAAGAAAAACATGTTTTTAAAAAAATTAACAGTTGAGAGAAATGTTATCATTTTTGATTAAGACCTAAGCAGCAGCTATCAGCCCTAAAATATACTAACACACAATCTAGACTTTACCAATTACAAAAAATATGGATACAAAAAAAATAAAAGAATAATGTAGGCTATTTTCAAAAACAGTTGACCAATAGTATGGAGAGTTTTTAACAGTTACAGAAAACCACTTGTGTGTCACAAGTAACAAATAAACAAGGTCTGTTTAGGCATACTTAAAAAACCTAAATCTAAGTTTTAATGAATCCCTTATTTTGGTGAACATACGCATTACAGGTTACTCTTCTTCTTATTGTTGGTATAATAATAATTATTATTATGCTGTAGATAAAGGGAAAATGTCATTGGGCCTCAGCAAATCTAGGCAGTTAATAAAGCCAATATTCAAATGACTAATATTGCGCCCTATCCAAGAACCAAGATGTTGGTTTGACTGCCAAAACTACTGACAAATGTTACATTTCACAACGAGTGTAAATCATTTGCAAATGACGAAAAAAAAGGAGAAAGCACGAATGGAAATGTCCGTGTCCGGTTCAGTTCTCCTTTTTCCTAAATGCAAAAATGCAGGTGAAGTGTGAGGATTTAGAAGTAGTACACTACATTAGTACACTAAACAAATCATGGGAAAAACAGCACGTTATATGCGTATAAATGCAACTGCAGTTAATTCGGATTTTGTTTTTCAGCACATAGGCATATCCTTGTAAACCGAGGCGCAAATTCAATTAGTGTTAAAATGGCATGGCAATAAAAATACGTTTTCAATAATTCAGGTGTTGACAGCTTCACAAACATCACCGTATTCCACGTCCGACCTATGCAATTTGCCTTTTTTTTTTGCAAACTCCTACTAAAAACAAAGCGCGATTCATTCAAACGAAATCAATTTCAACTTTCAGATAAGTCATGCGCAGTCCTGTTTATACAATATATTATCGTGGGATCGTAAACACCTCGCATAACTAATATCAAGTCAATCCTTAAGACGCGTGGCATTAAGACATGATATACCTGCACGTGAATTCTAATCACACACACACACACCCACCCACACACACTATTTCAAGAAATCTATGATAGTGCACGATTTATTCTGGACGCGCCATTTTCTCCTCGAACCCATGTGCACTGAATCGACGCAGATCCGGAGCTGGAAAGATGCCACACGCTCGAACAGGGGGGGACTGGAGTAAAGCGCTCAGGGAGGGGGGGAAAAAAGCGCGGAAGAGCGGAGAGGCAGGCGATCACCACCACCCCCTTCAAAACTCAAACAGTCAACGGGTAACGACGAGATCAAGAGCGAGTTCAAACAGCAGCGCAGTTGAATAAAGGCAAAAGCAAATAACACGTGCAAGCAGAATGAAGGCGCGTGGGTTTCTTTACCTGTGTCAGGCAGTATGGCGAATACATAGTGACCTCGGAATTAAACATTGAGGCGCGTTTGCGGAGCTGAATGGAAGTTCGCCGTGTCGAGTCGCATAGCAATAAGTCTCGCTGCGTTCCGCCCCCTTCTCCTTCTCCTCCTTCTGCCGCTTCTGCTTCTGCTCCTGCTCCTGATCAAACCCCGCCTAGCCAGAAAGTGAAAGCGCCTCAAACTTCGGCCGAGTTCCCGCCTTCCTCGTCCGCGCTCTGCTTTCTGTCAGAAACCCTGCACGCTGGGCTTTTCCCCTCTCCGTTCCTTCTTGTGGTCTCACCGCTACACGTTTTGCGGACACGAGAGGGGGAAATTTGTATTTATCGAAATGACTTGTAACATTTCACTGGTGGAGGTGTGAAGTTGGGGTGTAGACCCTCATTTCAAGGAGGTCATGAGGCCAGAAATTTTGGGAGCTCATTTTTGAGTTCACTGTCCAGCGGTATTCAGAGGACGGTGGTGGCTTTGTGGGTAAGGTATTACAATATGGACCAGAAAGTCCAGTCTTCAAATCCAACATCTGCCAAACGCCCACTGTTGGAACCTTGAGCAAAGCCCTCAAGCCACATTTGCTTGGATTGTACTTTTGTATCAGCTGCAAGTCGGTCTGGAAAAGGGCGTCTGGATAAATGTAAAAATGTAAAAAAAATAGTCAGTGCTCTTCTGACGTGACACTAGAGTTAATATTTTGGGTTTAATGCCCTTGTCGTCATATCGTCTTCTTCAGCTTTTCCAGTGCCCCATTTCAAACACTTGGATAGTGCTATATGCTGTTCGGGATATTGGTGGAGCAACTTTTGTGGTACAGTGGTTAGAGTCAGCTGCTTCAATCAGAGGGTGTGGGGAATCCCAAGTGCTATGTTCTCAGAACCCTGAATCCTCAGAACTCCATATATTAGTATATCTTGGGTGGCTGCCCCACAACAACCCAGGTCCCTGCGCTAGCAACCAGTCAGATGGGGTGTCACGTTTCGAGAAGAGGCCAGTCGTGGAATCAGGAACCGCAACCTTTCTTTCCCACCCCCATTCCATCCCCTGAACCCCCAGGCACCCCTCCCCTCCCTCAGGCCAGAAAAAGCAGGACTCGAAAAAATACAATGGCAACACTTACACCTCCATGGGCATTACATCACTTAAGCAATGGGGGTGCCAATACAGGGGTGATACGTGGGCATTACTTTACCTATCTGGGCTTTTACAGAACCCTAACACTCATATTAGCCCCAATTTTAAATGAGGTTTCTCTGCAGTCCATCAGTGATCAGAGCCATTCTATGTTATTAGACTTTGGAAATGTGATATTAGACTTGATGTATCTGGGAACACATTCTGGACTCAATGTAAAATCATAATGAACTCGATGTGTGTTGGTGTTAATTGTAGGAGAACATATTCCGAGTGCTGATACTGGGTTTCATATTGTTGTGGCAGTGAAAGTTTTGGATAGCATCTACCCTAAGTAAAAATGGTGCTAATACAGTCGAATCCGGTTAATGGGACCACACGCGATCGTTTTGGTCCTAATAACCGGCTGGTCCGTTTAAACGAACAAGCCCTATGTTACAAGACGGGACGTGCTATGTAACATATTAAATGTTTATTAAACATTTATTGTACGATTTACACGTATA
>JAVSBV010014469.1:0-12377 GCA_033117975.1 Parotocinclus spilosoma
TAGCACGTCCCGTCTTGTAACATAGGGCATGTTCGTTTAATCGGACCAGCCGGTTATTAGGACCAAAACCATCGCCTATTATTGTGATTGAGTAGTAAGTGATATATTTATGGTGGTGAACAGAAGTGTGTTAAACTGGACGTGAGTGCCCCCATAGTACAACTGGCGTTGTATGGTCACCCAAGAGTACCAAAACTGACACACTGACAGTGATGTAAACGTCTTGTTCACTGTCAAATCAGTATTCACGTTGAAAGCGCCGACCAGGACTCGGACCCAGGTTTTGAGGAACTGCCGTTTTCAGCAGCCGACTTTTACCACCCAGTCACCAGAGCTGCCGTTTGACTCGTATTTCCTGACTTTGTGGCTAGTGTAAATGTAAAATTCTTCAGTTCGCAATTTCGCAATATTGTGGTCGGGTTTTTCCCTCGACTGTTTCAGTAAGTTCTTCCAGAGCTGTCGGGCAGATGATCCACAAACGAATACAGCTCTGAATAAAAGCTCGGACTGCGCACATGGTTGTGCTTGTGGACCAAACGATTTGATTTCGGACTACAAATGACTGGGGGTTTCTCAAGGGAAGTCCCAGTCCACCAGGAACACAAGACCTGTTCATGAAAGGAAGAGCATTAATTACTCTTCTCTTCCTTGAAGGGTCCTTCCCAGCTGATTCACTCTGTCACAACCCCAGCAGTCCAATCGGATTCCTTTGTTCACCGTCTCAATGTGCAACCCCCAACCCCCGACACAAACCCCCCCCACCCACCCCCCATTTTCTTTTCTCCTTTCCCCATTTGGCTTCTCCGTGGCAATTGCACATTTGTCCAAACCCCGAGCCAGTTTGCCTCGTCTCCTCTCTCCTCTGTTCGAGCCAGGCCGGAGCGACCTTTTGTTCGTACATCCGCAGTTCGGACTGAATCAACAGGATTGATGTTAGTGAGAGCGCAACGGTGGAGGAGGCTCGCAGAAGGGCAAGGGGGAGGCAGTGACCTACGACCTCGGCGCATTACCTGCTGGGTATGATCCATGTGTGTCCAGCCCTCGCTGAATCAGAAGTTGTTTGTAATGGTTCCCAGCTGGTGTTAACGGAGAACAGGGCGAAGCGATATATCCAGGAACTAATTACAGTGCAGAACACACAGTGACTTTGTTCTGCTGGCTGACTTCAGCGCATCAGCTCACTTCCACCAAAATAATGGCAGATCCACACCAGCAACAAAATATTTAGCTGCTTAAGGCATCCCTCGTAAGGTTTACGTACATCTAAGGACATCCTGTTTTATAAGCAATTTCATTCGTTGAATTTATATTCGGAAGTAGCTTGCCATAATTGTCTGTAGTTGTCGCATTATTTAAGCAACAGAACGCAAAAGGGTGTGTTATCACAAATAGCATCACGCCTGGGCTTTGTCACAGGCACGAGTCGACAGTGGGTGCCATAGATCATCATCATTCATGATAACGCACAACCAGATCAACAAGTCCCAGTATGTCTTCCTGAATATGCTTTAATACCGACAGAGTAAGTCCACAAAAATTAGGTGTTGCTATGCAACAGCAACAGTCCCCTACCCTGCTTTAAACAAGGGTTAAATGACTGACCAAAGTAACGTTTGTTCGAAATACAAAGTGCTAATAAGCGGCGATTAAAGGAAAAAGGATAACAAATGGAATTCACTAAGAATTGTTAGATTTCAGCGAGCATAAAGCTTGCCTTCACTTCGCATCACATCAGAGATTTGTTAACATTTTGGTCTGATAAAGTGGTCAGAACTCACTTGCATAAATAAACTTTGGGACTTTACAGAGAATAAAAGAAATCACCGAAAATAGCAAGCGCTAGAAGAGACCGTGAGGGAGAACGCTGTCAGCAATAATACCTAATCATATCCATATGCCCTGAGCCATGGCTCATCTGCCTTAACTCCGGCTAAGGGGCAACGAGAGGTTTCGGATGGAGTGTTGCACTCAATGTCCGCCCAACCCCCTGCTCAGTTAGTGCCCCTCTGGAGTCACAAATTAGAACAATATCCAGACTATTTGTCAGGTCTCCTAAAGGAGGAATAAACAACAGGGCTGGATGATGGGCCTGGAGATCTTGGGTCTGGTCTGGATTTTAAAGTCATTTGGAGGCCAGGCTGCTGATGTGCACTCTGGTCGAGGGGGTGGGGGTAGGGATCGCTCTTACAGGTGTCCCGAATAAGGAGAATATGATTTTAATTAAGGCGTGGAGCGAAAATGCTTCCTGTTCAGAAACTTTGATTGAACTGTAGTGGTTTGTAGATGAATCGTATGATATGGGCTATGATGCCTCAAAAGCTCGACATTATTCCAGGAAAATCCTGATTTTCTTGTTATATTTGATATATATATATATATCCTACATGTCCATAGTAATGTTTTCATTTGGGCACCTGGGTGACCAAATTCTGTGATTATTTATTATTGTGTTTTATACCTGCTAGAGATGGCCCGGGACTCAAACCTGGGTCACCATGGTGTTGGACTAACGGTACTGGACTATGGGCCAAAACAATCAGACGTCCTGTACAGTATTATACAGCAAAAATCAACAACAAAACACAAGCTGGTTGTTTTACCAAATTTCTGCTGACATATTTGCTTTTGTGATTCTGGATTTTTTTTTTTTGCCTTTCAAAAAAATCATTTTGCAAATTGCATTTTTAAATTCCATACTGGAAAAATGTAAACTGCTTTAAAATGTTGCTTTCGTTTTCTTCATGTACATCAATCCTAGTAAACGTTTACCTCATCATACCCATCAGATCATCATCATACCCATCAGATCTTTTTACCTCTTCTTCTCTGTCTGTGCTTGTTTCAGCACTAAGATACCGAGGATCAGCTTTTGTCTGTTTGCTTTTAGTCATTTGGCAAACGTCCTTATGCAGAACATTATCTCAGAACCCCAGCAATTGTGGGTAAACGGCCTTGCCCAAGCATCAGTGGCGGCTTGAGAGGGGAACTACACTCTGGATCTCCTGGTCAGTAGGCTGAATTCGAACATCACAATGGCAAAAGGTGACTTCAAAGCCAGAAAACCTTATTTGATTACGTGAAACTATAACATATTGTTAGGGTTCCTACCTTCCCTCAGATCGTTCGGCCGTCCTCGCTGGTCGCCATTACAGAACTACCGGTGAGGCGGCGTTTATATCCTCTATCTCTAATCATGTCCAGATCCTGAACAGCTGAGCCATGGCCTATAAAGGCGTGGTGTTACGCGTTGTTCGGGGCCGGGTCATCGTGGTTCTACCGGGGTCCATCTCCGTCCGGTGCGTGCGTTTGACCAATGGCGCCTGTGCACCCAACCGTGTGCCCTAGAGATAGTTGGTGAGATTCGAGGGCTTTTAGTGCCGGAGGAACGGTACGGGCGGGTAACCCCCGGAGGTATTTATTTATGTAGGGGCACTTTTGAGGGTTTATAATTGCGCTACAGCCCGTTCCTCCTTTTCTCCTTCTCCCTTGCGCTCCATGCACATCAGAGCTGACGCTCGCCCTCTGGCGCTTCAGCGTCCTTTTCCACTCAATACAGCAGCAACCCGGCCTTTGTGTCAGAAGTACACTGTCCGGCGCTCTTGCGCTCTATTGAGTCGGACTCTAGTCGTGGCTGGCTAGAGGTGTGCCCCGACTACAGTAACCACCGGGTGAAGACGCACTCTATTAGACGTATCCTGGTTTTGTTTTTTTTTTTAGCTTTGCACGCACTTTCGAGCTCACTTTCGCCCCCTGGCGTTCGAATCACCTCCGTTCCTCAAACCATAAGTGACGTCCTGCAAGCTGTGCTTTCTACAGCTTTGCCCCGACTGACGCTTTGGCGTCCTCTCGCGACAAGTTCGCGCGTTGCTCCCATTCGGGGAGCAACTTTGGCGTGCCAACTTATACTTTCAGTTTTGTTAGGAGTCTTTACGCTCCGCCCTTATACCCCCTTTGGGTTGTTTTTCATTATTTCCCCATTCTTATTATACGTCGTGGGATACACCTATCCTATACACCACCTATACTTTGCTTTATTCCTTTTTTATCATTAATTGCATAAAAAACAGGGAAAATTTCCTGTATTGTCTGTTCATCTTAATAAAGAGACATAATCAATAATAATGATATATGGTCATTATAGTATTGTTAAAACAACAAAACTAATGGTGGCCTAATACTTCTGCACAGCATGCTGTTATTGTCTTTTCCCACGAACCCCGGACTTATGGGACGCCTTGCAGAGGATACCTTATTTACAAATATGTTATCTCTACTTCTGTGCTCTAACCTGATTGTCATACCTTCAACTTCACCACCAGATGACGCTATTTTGGCCAGATTCAAGTACGTGGTGCCAATGGCATCGTTCCTCGACAAACGATCCCTAAAGATGGGGGGAAGGGATTGAGACACAGCAAAAATTAGTCAACATGCAGCGCGGTAACAGACCTCAGATTTTCCACAAGTGGGTTTTAGCAGAGGAATGCACACTGTGCTGCTCTGAGTCATTCAGCCTGCTGGGATCCACCCAGCTTTCACAATGTTCCCGCTAGGTCAAACTCCTAAAACAGAGCTCCAGAGTATCAGCTTGCACCAAGATCCCAAACAGTTCATAGACACAGGTTCAAGTTTCTTCTATTCTCCATAATATGTGCTTTAGAAAAACTCACCAATCAAATACTGTCAGTTTGATGCGTTCACACATGGATGGAAACTGCAGATGGAAACAAAAGATGTTTACAAGGAACAAACAGTCCTACCTTTATTGAGATGTCGTCATTACCTTAACCTGAAGATTAAGCAACTGGTTCCACTCTGGGTTTGCATTCTTCTCGATTATTTTTGTGCACAGCTACAGGGAAGGACGTCAAGACCCACAGGTTATAGAACCACTTAAAAATTATGCATTCGATATAGATGTAATGTAGCTGCTGTTACACCTTTTTGCCTGCAAACCAGGCTTCGATGAAAGGATCCACTAGGTTCTTTTTATGGCTCGCCCCCCCAAATGCCTCTTTCAAACTCTGACTGATGGAGTCATCCACTGAAAAAAGGAAATCCACATTTCAGAATAAATGTACTCAATGATCAGATGCTTTTATCTACAGCAACTTTGCACTGATACAATCAGGCAGTTTCGGGGAACAGACTTCGATCAAAAGCCCAAAAGGGTCAGTTTGTACCCTGAACATTCAGGTCTAGTACCGTTCTGTGGCACCACAGTCCAAAATGTCAGTATTGAATATCCATCCATCCACCTATTATTCTTTTTTCCCCTGCACCAACATTGGCAGCCTGGAACACCCTGGAAAACCTGTCCATTTTGGAGATCTAGTCATCTGAGTACAACACTGTGGTGCTTGTCAAAGTCCCTGAGGTCTCTAGACCTGCCCATTTTCCCACATGTTGACCAAGAGAACCGACTGCTTGTTTAAACTCTTATATATGTCAGACCTTGGTGTTAAATTTTCAGTCAACCTTCAATTAGGCAAGTTCATAAAAATGAAGAATCTGAATATAAATATAATGAAGGAAGTTCATGCGTACTCTGGGGAAAGTCCTCAGCACGTAACACCTTGAGCTGCAGGGTAACCCATCGGAGAGTAACTCCAGCTGGTAGCAGCAGATTATTCTCTATGTCATCATTATCACTGTCCTGGTCCCTCTTCTCAACCTGTAAAATCAAACAGCAATACAGTGAAACAACCCAATATATCATGATCAACAAATCACCTAAACACTTGCATCTGGGGCATGTTGCCCACCCATAGCAACCATCTGTCCACCCAATGAAATGCCATTTTTGAGCATTCATAGTTTTTTAGTAAGTGGTCATAAAGAAAATCAGAAACATAAATTTAGGTCACTAAGAAAATTTGACAGCTGGGATGTTTTACCTACAGTCAGAATTCAGAGTTTTGAATCAGGTAGATTGGAATTTATGAGTAATTTATTTTTAAAACCTGGTAATCGTATAATGTAATATTGAAATGCCATCCATCTATTATCTTCCGCTTAATCCACACGGGGCCGTGGCAGGCCGGTGGCCAGCCGTTGCCCACCCAACAACTCTGGGTGGAAGGGCAGGAACAACTCTAGCCGGGGGCACCAATCCATCGTAGGGCACACACACAGTCACAAACTAAGGGCCACTTTTAGAGACACCAATTAATTAATTTAGAGACACCACTAATTAATACGCATGTCTTTGGACTGTGGGAGGAAACCGAAGTACCAGGAGTAAACCCACGCAGACACGCTAAGGCCATGCACACTCCACACAGAAAGGACCCAGGCCGCTCCACCCTGGGATTGAACCCGGGACCGAACCCGGGACCGAACCCGGAACCTTCTTGCTGTGAGGCGGCGTTTCTACTCATTGAGCCACCCTGCCACCCTAATGTTTTTTATAAAATTCAGATTTATGAATTACGCCATCAAATACAGTCGATTCCGGGTAATAGGATCACCGGTTAATGGGACCAGCCGCTTATTAGGACCAAATTCTAAAGTACAGAAACAATTCCTATGAAAAACGTGTAATGTTATTCACTTATTTGGACCAAAATTCCACTTAATCGGATCAAAGAACGTGTACAGTGTGTAATATCCGTGAATAAACTCTTCGTCTCTGGCATAATTACCCGAAAACTCCTGAGTTTCTCCCCAGCCCTCTACTACTTCAGTAGTACACTATTTAGAAATTCTATTTAGTTGACAAATTGGCACTCAAAAGTATCATGACCATACACCAGCAACGATCTCATAAACAAACCATTAATATGCTTGTTTCTGCCCACCCAAATAATTCAAATGCCTACCCCCCCCCCAAAAAAAGCCACTGTTTTGCAGCGTTGTATGCCTGGGAGCTTATAGTGAGGGGGTGTTTAAGTAGAATCAGAGTGAAATCATACCGGAGGATCATCTCCTGTCCCTAACATAAACATGCTGACTTTCAGGTAGCCTTTTCCACCAGAGCTTGACTCATCAGGATCATTCAGAAGCAACCACTTCCTCATGATGCAGTGAGCTGCAGACAAAGCAACCACCGTTTAACAACAGGACATGTACATAAAAACTTCCCTATTGAAGTACTTCCCTAATGAAGTGGGGAATTCCTGACACATACCTGGTTCATCATATACATAGCCAACATCAATCTGAGGGTAAGTCGGGGGAAAAAAGACAAATCAAAACATGAATATAAACATTTACTATTGATTACAATATTATAAAAGGGATAGACTGAGGGAAGGAGCACTGAGGAACTGAAAATACCTTAAACTCCCCCATGAGACTGTCAGCCCTGAGTGATGAAGAGTTGTAGACCTGCAGTGGGAGTTACCAGCTTAGTTTCTTTCTTCAGTTCAGAGATAGTACTTGCACTTTACATAAAATCAAGATGGGATCAAAGACGAATAGATTTCAACGTAGCACAGTATTTACCCGTATGCTGACGTGCTGATCAAAAAGCTCTGACGGTAACATGTGGAGATTGTAAAAGAACATCTATAAAGAGAGACAGGCACTTATAGGCCGTGTTTAAATAATCGAGGAACATGGAACCTGTCAGAAAACTATTAAAGCAGCAGCACCTCGTCGAAGTATGGGTTATTTCCTCGTTTGATGCGAGTTCTGTGGGTCTCGCCGCAGATATGGACTTTCACAACAGGCTTTATGTTGTTTCCAGGAAGCTGGCGGCCCTCGATGATCCGAACCCGGATCTTGGACAAAAAAAAAATGCTTACAAAGCAGCTCACATCAAAAGAGACAAGAGACTTAACTGGTACTGAGGTGAAGTGGTACTGAAATGCCACTGATGTAGGACAGGAAAATCAGTGTACTTGGAAGTCTTGTGGTTTGTTGGATAGAGGGCGCTGTTGCTTTCTGGTCCTCCACTGTAGCCTCTGGTTCGGCTGAGCGGAGGGTCCACCGCCCACATCAACAACAGTTTCTTCACCTCCATCCCCATCCCCACCTGCTTATCAAAAATAGCATTTAGGTAAAAGGCCATTACACAGAGAAAGCGTTTTGTGTGTGTGTGTGTGTGTGTGTGTGTGTGTGTGTGTGTGTGTGTGTGTGTGTGTGTGTGAAATTTGTTCAGACAACAGTTCATTTATTGAATCTCGTGTATAATGATGCCATTTTGGAAGTTATTTTATTCGTCTTCTGTTCAATAGTCTTATATTCAACAAACCCAATCAGGAAACTGTAAGTCACGGAGACCCAAGGAAGATGGTATGACGTTGGTGCCTGTCAGTCCCAGTAAGGGAGGTATGGTCTTTGTGGTTGCCGATCCCAGTATGAAAGGTATGACTGTGCTATAGTGATAAAGGCATAGCCTTGGTGCCTGGGAGTCTCGTAATGGTGGTATGACCTTGGTGTCTAGGTGCTCTTGGTTAGGGTGACCAGACGTCCTCTTTTTCCCGGACACGTCCTACTTTTGAGACCTAAAAAAATGTCCGGGGGGAATTTCAAAATCGTCCGGGATTTTCGACTTCCTCAAACATAATACATGAACAGTGATTAGATTTGCCATTCCGTTCCATTCCAGGTTTCTCTGTATCGCAAATTAGCCGCCCTTCTCCTCAAATCTATCTACTTTGCATTGTGTGTGTGTGTGTGTGTGTGTGTGTGTCAAGAAGAAAGCGTGGGTTTGCCAGTCTACCCCCGAGTGTTTACAAGCGAAAGCACTTGTGTGTCCGCCGGTTCTACGGCAATGCCGAAACGAAAATGTACTGGAGAGGAGCTTTTTCTTTTTTTTTTATTCTTTTTTTTACTTAGTCTATCACTATTACACTCAAAAATGTCAGTGTGTTTTTTTGTTAGTGTGCATATGTTGTTTTGTGCTGTTCAATAAATGCCATTTTTACACAGACACCATGTCATTTGTGTCATATCATACACCGATACACCGATGACTCAGCCAGTGTCCTCCTTTTCAGAAACCCAAATCTGGTCACCCTACTCGTGGTTAACTTATCAGTTAGACTTATCTGGCTGCGCACCAATTTGTCCACCAAATGACCAAGAACTATAAAAGTGCCGCAAAATATTAAATATTGCTACTGAATCCTTTAAGAGTTTGGACAAAAAACCCTCATCTCATTGTTGGTGTGTCTGGGCTAAGGCATCTCGTCAAGTCAGATTTATTTAGTGCATTTCCCAATCTAGCGTTGTCTCAAAGTAATCTTATATGATCTGAGCCCAAGCATAAATTGAGCAAGCCTAGGGTGACAGTGGTGAGGAAAAACTTCCTTACAACAAAAAGTCTTACAACATTTACATTTACGGCATTTAGCAGATGCCCTAATCCAGAGCGGCTTACAACTTATACAATCTCACAATCCAAGCAATTGTGGGTTAAGGGCCTTGCTCAAGGACCCAATTGTGGCAGCTTGGCAGAGGTGGGATTTGAACCCTGGACCTTCTGGTCCAGAGGCCAGTACCTTAACCACTTGGCCACCACAGTCCCTTTTACCCATCCATCAGCGGAAAGGTACCACCACTGGGCCAGTATTGACCACTGATAGCTGTGTATTAGAGCAGCAGCATTACTGGGATTTTATAGTCCACAAGTCTCAAAGGGGAATAATGAGACTCTGTAAGCTGCACCATCAAGGGAATTGTGTAATAAAAGCCACCTGACACACACACACGTATATGATTCAATTAATATTACTGCTTATGGTGCTTATAGGGTAGATGCCAGGAATGGGAAAAATAAATTAGAAACAGCTTTAGATTTTCATATCAATATACCTTCTGGTCAATATCCAGTTTGTGCCACTAGAATCCCTCTAAAGGCTCAATGCCTTAGACAGATCAGTTCTGGGATTTGAACTACAGTGAGATCTCACTTGGTCACTTTGACAGTTGTGTGACAGACGATAAACATCAGCTCTCTTGTATGTAGTTGCTGCTATTTTTTGTATATACCTAGAGAAACATAAAGACCAGAACTTGTCTGGTCTCAGCGATTAAGGCTTGAGCCTTGCTCCTCCCAGCGTTTTTCCCATCTCAGAGAGCTTTCTTCTTGCCCCTGTTGGCTTTGGCTGCTCACTCTGGGTTTAGACTCTGCTTTTCATGAACTGCATTGTGACAACGGTGTAACGGTCAGGCTTGTGCTAGTGTATGATTTAGTGTACCACTTACACTGCTCACAAAAAATAAGGGGATATTTCATTATGGGAGATCACATTTTAAAGTATGCCCCATTTTTTGGTAAGCAGTATATTGAACCATTATATCCACATACTACTGTATCCATTGCTTGTTACGTCATGTAATTTTGCTGTACTGCTGTGCTCTGGTTGTGTAAATACCAATGGATCCAAACAGAATTCTGTCTGATTGTTTATTAATTTTAGATTTGCTCATGTCTGATTTCTAAGTGAGCTCACAGAGAAAGATGAATGACACCTCTGTTCCATAATCCACTTCCCTTTCTTACATGTCTGAAGCTGCAGGATTATTTGATTTAAATGCCACCCGCCTGTTGCCAGTAACCACTCTTAACTGAACATCTCACAAATCGCTAAATGTTACATATTCATCGTTGCCTCCAGCTGTTTGTTCTGGGCATGGCTCTCTTAATCTGTATACAGAATAGTATGCAGTGATGAGGATAGCACTAAGAGATTTTACAAGTAAGTACTTTGCTGTCCAGAACTCTACAGTCTGTCGGGTGAAAAATTAACCAAATTGGTCCAGTTAGCGTTCCTTTTGGCTTGTATATTGGTTTGGGCAGATCTAAATTGGCCAGTGTAGCCCAGACTAACAACTGGATTACAGGAGTATTTGGCTTTATGGAGAAAGTGGATCATTAAGTGAGTCGAACGTCGCCAGCTCTTTTGAAGAGCAGATGTTTATATGGGCTTTTGTGCTAGCTGGTAACTACAGGTACCGGTAGAGGTCTTTTAGTGGACATTGGTTGGATTTTGTTGTAGTCATAAAGTGGTTTAAATACTTTGTATACATGTACTGTTACATTTTAAATAATAATAATAATTAAAAGACAATATGAAAACATTTAATCCAGTACTATAATGTATAATAGAGTAATTATATGTCATTCTCTCAGACACACACTTCCATTGGCATTGATACTCTAAACGAAATTAAGTGTTACGCAAAGTATTATACAAGAAAAGCGCACTTTATTTGGAATCATTTTGCTTCAGGAGTAAAAACGGAATGTCTATAGTATTATTTAAGATATGGTTCAGCTACAATGGAACATTTTGTTTGCAACATGTAGTAATCTAGTAATCATTTTTAAAGCACAGGCTATTTATTTATTTAAAATCTTTTAGAAGAAAATGTCCATTGTTTTGCATTGGATTGTTTTAGTCCTAGCAATATAGATTTCATTATGGAGATGACTATTGATAATGGTGCTTTTTTGGTATTTTTACATGCAAGATGGATGTTGTGCAATCTTCCAAGATTGAGCATGATCAACGTAAAGGAATTGCACATCTTCTAAGCTCTGTATATTTGGTAGAATTCTGATTTCTTGCATTGCCTAAACTCTCCAGTCTGCCTCACTTTAATCTAATTTCCCTTAGTGATGTGTGGTTTTGTATCAGCCTCAAAATGTGTTGTTTTGGATGGACTGTACTGCATGTAGAAATACTACAAATACACCCAGTTCTATCAAACATCAACACCATTTCAAACCGAAGATAGTGCTGCTAATTTTGTCTCTTCAAACACTGATATTTAGCAATAATCAGAGCACGTTCTGAGAAACACATGCCTTGCATTAAAGAAATGTCTGGCACATTTCTCAAATGTCATTCCGAAATTATATGAATGCAGGGCATTGCACAAAGTAACGCCGAGTGTTTTCCTAGCCGCTCGCTTTGCTGCATTTGACTGCCGCTGCCAACATATGCCATCTGCCCCAAGTCAGCTGGGGGGACCAGCTGTCCAGAGAGAGAGAGAGATGAATGATACCTTGTATTTCTCTCTTCCAAGCCTTGCTCTAACTCACTACATCCACAGGCGTTCAATCAAACGGTACCCTCAAGACGTTGTCATTTTTGCCCGTAACTCTTCCTCACCCTGTCACACGATTGAAGGCCAGAATATCAAACCTTCATATGCTTGATGGTAACATCCTTTGCCATACAGGCGCAATTATCTGAACTACTGGAGGAAAGGGTCGGGAAACTGTAGTCCCTTTAGACTTTAGAGCATTTTGGCCACAGTGCAGTTCCTGTAGCTTATATGTATGGGAATTAGTAGGTACTTCTTGTTACGATAGCGGATGGTGTTTTTAATTTTGGACCCAATTATGCGGGATAGGTGTATCCCACGACGTATAATAAGAATGGGGAAATAATGAGAAACAACCAAAAGGGGGTATAAGG
>JAVSBV010014488.1:0-12376 GCA_033117975.1 Parotocinclus spilosoma
TGTGTTTCTGATTAATTTAATGTTAGCTTCATTGAAAAAAACTGTGCTTTTCTTTCAAAAATAAGGAAATTTCTAAGCGACCCCAAACTTTTGAACGGTAGTGTATATATATATATATATATGTATATATATATATATATAATTAATAGGAAGACTGCTTATTAAACTGCTGACGTCGGCACATTATGACATTATGAAAACCAAAGGCAGCGTTCAGTCATTCAAGGGGCTTAGAAGTTGCAGCAAATTTAACTCTTTTAGTTTTTTTTGATATGTCATCTAAACACACAAATAGTTTGTGAGTGACGCCGAAATAATCCCAATATTCTATTTCTGTTACATTTGTGGGTGTATGACAACACCCAAACTATATCTGACTTTGTACGAAAAGCTTATCATTATTATTTTGGGGTTAAACTGGGTGACCAGGACAAACTTTGGGCACCACATAGTGTGCTGGACATGTGTTGAAAACAAAAGACAGTGGCCTAAAGAGAAAAAGTCGTAGCTTTGGAGTTCCAATGGTGTGGTGAGAGCCTCAAAAGCATGTTTATGATTTCTACTTCTAATCAAAGACAACAAATTCTTCAATACCTTGAAAACCAAAGAAAAGGATGCTTGGGTTGCCTTTTTTTGTGGTTACAGACTTTCTTGGCAGCTTTAGGGATGAAAATTATAAGCTTTTAGTTCAAAATTTGTTGTAATCCTTTTAAAAGACTGGTTTCCTTAATAGCCACCTGAAATAGTTAGATTAGATATCAAGGCAGATGGAACGCAAACATGATAGCAGACTACTGCTGGGGTTTAAAGCATGAAAACCCTGATCATAATTATTAAAGTGCATCCAAAAAGAAAAAAATCTCCCAAACAATTAAAATTTACACAAGCATTACACCTGGTTAGACTTAGTTTTTTGCATGAAACATATATATTACATGCTATCACTACTTCAGAACTTTTTATTACCTTTGATATTCAACTTTATAATCTGTAAACAAACATTTCAGCTTTGTAAAAAAAAAAAAAAGGAATGAATCAGCACCTTTAGTTTGGGTCAAATCAGCATAAACAATTAGGTCTGTAGAAAACGTATTATCAAATGTAGACCAGTGTTATAATAAGACATAAAACTATCTTTAACTCTGGACATAGCAGCTGTGAATAGCTGTTCAAATTTGAAAACTTTTTGACTTTTTTTCCTCAAGCTATTGACTTGGCCAAGTTAACAAGCTGGCTAGCTAATACTGTTATGAGCCAAACCAGCTCAGAATCGTCCACATCGCCCGTAATCTCTGCTCAGTGTCCGTCGCATGGTGGTCTCCTTTCACTGATGGATGGAACAGCTGGGTTACATTTTGTAACTATACATAGTTGGGAGCAAATACAGTACTGGCATACCATTCAAACCAAATCTAGATGGTCTGAAATATATACGGAAAGTGTGGCATTTAGTGTGTTTGGGTTTTCATAGGGATCCTTCCATTATTATTATTAGAAAATATGTGCTTATACATGGGTCAGTAGTTTATTCAAAAGTAGTTAGAATGAAATGGCAATAACACCAGTTCAAAGAGACTCTTTAATAAAGTGTACTCTCACCCACATCGCGTCTCCTCTAAGCAGCTCTTGGATCCTTTCAGGTTCAATTTTCCTCTGCTTCCAGACATATCTGCTTTAACTCTGCCAGATCGCTTGCCCAATCTTTGTCCAATCTTCATGACATATCTAACAACTCGTGCCAGATATCATCCATGTCCTTCTTAAAATCTGGAAACTGAAGGGGTCATGGCCAAACCTGGACGCCTTTCTTCTGGCTCCGTTTAATCTTTGCATGCAAAAGAATATATATCATTCACTTTTGGGAACAGGAGTTTTACACAATCATGCTGTTGCATCAGGACTTTGAGCATGGGAGTTACACGACTCGGTTACCTGTGACCGTTCAGCTTTGTCAGAAATCCTCCCGATAAGAGACAAACTCAACAGAAAATTCATAATGAAAATGATCCGTGTGTGTTCACGTATATGTTGCCAGAACTGTTTTGTTGACAATATTTAGGTAGTGGAGGGGAGGGTTGGGGGGCGGTGTTTACGGGCTACAATGTAAAGTAAGAAAAATGAATTTATTACTGGTTTTTTGAACCAGTCTTTTTAATTGACAGTATAAATGATTTTGCTTCATTTAATGAGTTCTGTAATACAGATTGAAGTTGATTGGAATGATTGTTGACCAGGCATCACCAGTCACATAGTCTATTTATGGTACTGTTAAGTAAATATAAAGGGTATTTTTACAAGAATACTTCATGCTGATGATACGTAAATGTGTCAGAAATGTCGCTGACAAAAATGTATCAAGCGCTTCCATTCACGCAGGATCCAAAACTGTTCAAAACATCACTGCATTCAGAAAATCCACAACACCGTGGCTCTTTTGCACTTATTGCACTTTACAGTCCTCAACACCATCGTGTTTAAATATATGACAATGGACACGCACACGTTACCAAGCACCAAAATAGAAACCTGTACCTTGGACCCCAGGAAAAAAAAAGAACCATGAAGTGGTCAAATTACCATCAGCAATTCATAGTAGAACTGTGAAATTTATGGTCAGTTCATAATCAACCACGTTTACAATTGTACTGTGGATTTTGACAGTGTGTGCCCTACGATGGACTGGCGCCCCGTCTAGGGTTGTTCTTGCCTTGCGCCCAGAGTTGCCTGCGACCCCGTGTGGATTAAGCTGAAGATAATGGATGGATGAATGAATGAATGAATAATTGTTTTGGTTTAACTCTGCGATTAAAAAAAACCTAAAAAACGTAAGATACATATACAGAATGCTGGCCACAATGTATGTTTCATCCTTAACTTTTTTTGCTTTAGTCATTTTCATTAAATAAATATAACTTAATAACTGTAGATGATGGTAAAACACCCGATATGTGCCTCATCAAAATTCAAATTTTAGCACAGGGTGAAAAAGGGGATGAAAAGGTTTG
Source organism: Parotocinclus spilosoma (assembly GCA_033117975.1). Taxonomy (NCBI): domain Eukaryota; kingdom Metazoa; phylum Chordata; class Actinopteri; order Siluriformes; family Loricariidae; genus Parotocinclus; species Parotocinclus spilosoma. The sequence goes on from JAVSBV010014488.1 coordinate 3,006, forward strand.
GTTCATCGATGACCCGTGGTAAAACCCCCCTCTGGGAGTTTTGATATGAGCCGAACCCTGCAGCCGATAATCCATAATGTCATACCCATAGGTCTCGAAAGTTTTCCTGCTTTCGGAAATCAAATCCACTCTCGTCGTTTGAATCCTGTTTCTCGGTCCCTTAAGAAAATAAACACGGTGTGAAATCTAACGACAGGCACATACTGTACATATTTGAAGGGATTAAGGCGAAGGAAAACAGTTTAATTTCATGAGGTGACTTCAGTCTTCAGGCAGGCTGACCTCAGGAAACACGGCGACCATAAAATCAAAATAATGTGAGTTCAAAGGAAGTGTGAAAGGAGAAACACGGAGAAGCCTTATAGCAGGTGCTCGGGCCAAAATCCAGATTAATACCTAAATCCGCATAAATACCTGCACACTGTTTCCAATCATTCAGAGTTTTCTCCAGTCCCTATGGCCAAATAAGTCTGCCACCTTAAGGGAAGATCCATTAAAGTACCAGCAAGAGTGATGGTTTTTAAATCAGGGGTTGAGCTGTTTTGGCTGCCTTGGAAGCCTCGGCTAAGTTCAGTAGGTTGCAGTCTGTATTCAGTTTACTATATTTAACTGTAGGAATTCTATACACTACATGGCCAAAAGTTGAAGAACCAATAATGACATCCAAAAAACCTGGGTACTGGTATGCCATGTATTCTCCTATCCTGCTAAAACACATACCACATTTCTGGGAAGGCTTTCCACTAGATATTGGGCACTGATGTCGGGTAATAAACCCTGACTCATTGTTGGCATTGTAATTCGTCTCAAAGGTGTCTGAAGAAAGGTGTCTTACGGTCAGGGCTCAAAGCAAACCAGCTCCAAGAATTTAATTTAGGAAAAATAAAAAACACTTTTGTATGTCAAATTAGGTTATATTTTATTTGTCACAATTTTACAATTTTCGTGAGCACTATATATATATGCCGTTTATTATCATCCGCTCATAGTCCGTTCACTTACACGTGTATGTGTAATGTGTATTTTTTAGTGCCATAAATATTACTTATGTCATATTTTGATGTTTCTTAACATATTTTTATTAACTACAACAAGTAGGAACTATGTTGTGATTCGTGTTTCTCATGGACAAGTTTAAAGTGTACTTAAAGGTTTATAGTGATAGAAGGTGCATTGTCTGCTCTGGAATTGAACATTTCTTTAAGTGGATTAATTCCCTCTTGGTTGTTTGCAGCCAGTGAGATGTATTCTTTTTCATTTTATATGTATACAGTGTGTGTGTGATCGTTAATGTGGGCTTGTACGTGAAAAACCACGGTATTGCATATATCCTGCTTGTGTGTGTGTGTGTGTGTGTGTCTGTGTGTGTGTGTGTGTGTGTGTGTGTGTGTGTGTGTGTTGTACTTGGTAGTTCTCCAGTTAACATAGCGATAGTGATAACACCGTCCCATAGCGCCTGTTTTTATTCTGCAAAAATACAGAGGAGCTAGGCGATCCCACTCTACATTTCATAGCTGATTCACACACTAGGGAGGTTGTGTTGTTTCATTCTTACTCCCATAACTGAGCAGCAGATCGTTTGTGAACAGTTTACTGCTCAGATCTACTCTGCTGCTAAGTTCTTCACACATTCTCACTTAAATAGACAAAAAGCAGTGATGAATAATCTTCTATTGATATTATTTCTCTGTACTTTTCATGGTTTTATTGGACACACTGATTCATTATGTACAGTCCAGGCCAGTAAAATGCAAATGAACCCCTGGACTAAATAACTGACTAAATAATCTGAATCTCAGAGAATCCAACTGGGTTAAGGTTTGAACTCATTCCAGGATAGACATTTTCTGCTTTACAAACCGTCCTGTTGTTGATTTACTTACGTGTCTCGTCATCCAGCTTAATCTGAAGCTACCCCAAAAATCCTCTAAAAGTTCTCAGTACGAACTGAAAATTATGGAAAGCTCTGCAGATGCTGTGGCAGCAAAGCAGCTTCAAACCATTAGTCTCATTATTTTATTCTTCACAGTTGGCTCATCAGCATGGTAGTTTTTTGGGGGGCTTTTTTGGGTTGGGGAGCTTTTTGGGACAAATGTTGTTACTAAGTACATGAAAAATACAGTTGCTGAAATATGCAGAACTGTGGTGGATCTGTAGTTCAGTACAGTACATGACACTGATTGAGTGACATTTTCCTCCCTAGGATATTAATATATATATATATATATATACTGCTTACAAAAATAAGGGGATATTTCAAAATGAGTATGAAGTAATAAAAATGATTTGGTTAAATTTCATTAAATAAGATCATCAGAAAAGCAAAGAAAGTGCCCCCACATTGACTGTTCAATAAAGTGTATGTAGTGTTCAAGATACTGACTAAAAAACACACTGTGTGTGACAGTGATTAGGCATGGACAGGATCAGATTGTCCAGCAATTCTTGTGAGATCTTCTTGATATTCATTTTAAAATATTTTTGTGAGCAGTGTCATTACCTGGAAGAAACATTGTATTATTAAGCAAGGTTGACTGCACACTGGCGGCACAGTGGTGCATTCTTTAGGACTGCCACCTCACAGCTCCCAGATCCCTGGCTCGATCCTGACCCTGGGTTTGCCTTTGTGGAAGTTGCATGTTCTCCCTCTACATCGGTTTTCTCCTTGTACTCCGGGTTCAATAATATTTTAACTGTGATCCATTTGGCAAAATGAGTCATATAGTAAAAGTTTGTATGTTTTTATTGTTTTTCAAGTTTCATATGTTTCAAAGTCATTGATGAGTAATGCTCCTAAAACATTTTTGAATACAAATTCAATCTTATGCAGAAGACAAAAAAAATGGAAATGATTTTAAAAAGGCTAAGAAATGTGTTTGTTTGTTAAAATTTTTAAAAAGCAATACTGGCCAAAAGTCCTTGGCCTCCAAAAAGTTAGATACACAGTAATGTTTAAACAAACATCTCAGTCTCTTTATAAGAAAACATATGAAATGTGTTATAAATAATCAGAAAACATACTTCTATAGGCTAACAATGTGATCTCCCCTTAAACCTGAGCAATAGCAACATTTGACAGCTTTATTGAGGTACCCAGATGACCTGTCTACAGTCCAAAGAAGCAGGAATGGCCTTTTTGGAAAAGGAGCAGCCAAGAAACCACTTTCTCAGGAGGTGAACAGGAAGAAAAGGGCCAAGATATTCTAAAGTTCACAAATACTAAAATACATAATTGTTAAAAAGAGGGTTAAGGGACTGACAAATCCAAGTTTGAAATTTAGAATCGAATGGTGGCCTAAGACTTTTGCACAGTACTGTATATTCCTAAAACTTTGCAGAAATAGTTAATGTTATGCTCTATTAATTTAGAAAACCAACACAAAATGTAATTGGACAATGGGTGCCCAAATATTTTCCAGCTGTTTGATCACCGTGTGTTTGTGAACACATTGTGGAACGTTGTGATCTTTGTTTTGTCTTATTAAGTCTTCGTAAATGGCTGCCATGTTGAGAATCACCTGTAAATCTCACAGATGTTCATTAACAACCTTAATGTACTTCAGTGTTATAGCAGGGATCAGTGTTCTAACATGCAGCCATTCCTCTAATCTCTCTCTCAGCGTGTGTGTGTGTGTGTGTGTGTGTGTGTGTGTGTGTGTTGCACTTGTTTGTTCTACAAATAGTGTAATGATAACTCCATCCCTAAGAGCCTCTGTTTGTTTCTTATAAAAACAGAGAGAAGCAAAGCAAACATACGTTACATTTCAGTACTCACCACACACACACACACACACACACACACACACACACACACACACACACTGAGAGAGAGAACGGGCAGTCTATGTTGTCTTTTTCTTGCCCTCTAACCAAGCAGCAAATGACTGCTGAGCTACTGCTATGGGTGTGAGAATGATAACAGATAAGAAATAGAGAATCAGTTACCTGATATTTTCAGCACACAATATTGTTATCGTAAGCACTCACCCCCCGGCCATTTCTGGAATTGATTTCCTAGGGTGCATTTTTGGGTTCTTTTTGTAAGAGGAAGTCTGCTCTGCTCATCAGACTAAAAGAACTGTACATCACAAGTGGTGAACGATAATCTATAGAAACGTAATATTGCTATGAAGATTTTTTTAAACCTAGCTGCTAGTTAAAGATTTTTGTACTGTACTTTATGATGGGAATACGATAAGAAACATAAATAGACATTTAGCATAAGCCATACTTTTTTTCTTTTTTGAATTTTGCCTACAAAACAGCAGTACAATATTCTCTAGCACTCTCTAGGAAATGAGGAAATCAGCAGTGCATAATGTTGGGAGTCACATGATGGGAGTGATGAATGCTGGGAAATGTAGTGAGGAAAAGTGGCGGTCAGGACAGTAAATGTTTTTTACTCTCTATACATTATTCAATAAATTTCATAATATAATCAATAGTTTATTTATAATATAAGATGTACGTGCAAATGTATATCGTGTTTCATTTTAGTTCTGGGTTTAAATCATTTCTTTCATGTGAAATGAAGCATTTTGTTTATACCAGTCATTTGAATAATCATTAGCTATACGTTTTTGTAATAATTATTTTTCTAATGATATTTTTGTGGTAATGCTAAATTTAATAAGAATGAAAATTATTTATATTTATTATATTTTTATATATTATTACATTTGACTTTTCTAGCACAAATGCAAAGGCGGAGTCAGCAAATAACAACTTACAACTCATTTGTCATTTCAGAGACCAGGAAGACATTAGGGAAGCACTTTTGGAGGGCGTTCTTAAAGTTACATCGTTATTCAAGTTGTTTGTAACCCTCTAAGATTAATCATTATCAGGACGTTTGGACGTGAGAGCTTTGTATGTTTTGCTCTTGCACCTGATACTTTCGGACTTTGTTCAGTGCTACCTGACATTATCCCGCTTCCATTATTTTTGGTTTTACTGTGAATCGTTCCTGTTCTGCAGTGCGTAATGCGAAAGGCACAAAAATGCTCACAATTCATTTGTTTAGCCAGTAAATCCACTGCCTTGCATTTGCTCAGCTACATTTGCTCGGACTTCAGTAATTAACCGGCTATGGTCGCAGAAGTATGCAGTTTACGTCAGAGCATCGGTTTCCTTTCAGAACAAGGCGTTTGGGACTTTATATACTGTGCTGAGGTAGTGCGTGAGCATTAACGTTCATGTTAACACAGTTTACAAGGCAATAAGGCTCTCCCAGGGGGCAGCGGTGACCCTGAACACAGCCTGGATCGATTACGGCAACGAAATAAACACAACACGCTGCACAGCCAGTACAGTCTCGGTCCAACACTATATGTGGTTACTACGCCAGTGACATCACTGCCCGAATGAAGCAATAGAAATGTGGCAAAATTGTTTTGCCATGCTTCCCTTATGAGCTCTTTGAATAAATATTTTATCTTTGTCTTTAATTGTTAAAGTATTTGGACCTTCCTGTTACACAGTTATTGGCACACCTGGTATAGGTGGCTTTAAAACTATATTTGTTTCCTTCAACGTGGCTTTCAAATGTGGCGCAGTGGTTAGTGCAGTCACCTCAGCTCCAGTGACCTGGGTTCGAGCCCCGGTCCTTGTTGAATGTCCTCTCCATGTCCCTATGGGATTCCTAGCTTCCTTTTCCATTCCAAAGACATGGGCTAGGTGAACTGGCATTCGAGTGTTTCTGTGTAAATGAGTGAGTGTGAATGTGCCCTGTGATGGACTGGCAATCTGTTCAGGATTGGTTCCCTCCTTGCACTCTGCACTGCCAGACAGGCACTGGACCTCACATGATCCTGAACTGGGTTAAGTGGGTACATAATAAATGAATAAAGGAGTTATAGTCTTTTCAAGATACTGTAATATAAATATAAAGGACATTTTCTCAAGAAATGCTACCAGCCACACAGCATTCCTAATGTCAAACTGTTATACACATAATTACTATTTTTAAATCATTCATGATGTGTAGAACATTATATATTCATAAAAATGGTAAAAAAATACAGTTAAGTATTGTTACGACCCTGTGCAAGGCAAAACCATAACACTTAAGAGCATGGATAGACCAATACGACTGGATAAGACACAGCAGTGCTGCTGGAGTTTTAACTACCACAGTGTCAGTACCGAACTGAAAATAGTCCACCTTCCAAAATGACCGGCCATTGACATTCTGTATTCAGCATCACGTGTGTTTTAAAACTCCAGCAGCACTGTTGTGTCTGCTCAAATCATACCAGCACAACACACACTAACACAAAACCACCACGTCAGTGTCAACGCAGTGCTGAGAATGACCCCCAACCCAGCTAGTACCTAATCTGTGCTGGTCCTGTGAGGGTCCTGACCATTAGAGAACAGAGTAAAAGGGATGTAAACGCATGGTCTGTAATGTAAAACTACAAGGGACAGTGACCAATAAACTCAAATAAAGACGAAGCAGAGAAGACTTGGTGAGTTAATGGCTTATAATAACATCAGAACATATGCAGAAATCTCATTTCATGTAGCCCAGCATAAAATGCACCATAGAGTTCGGCAATAAAATATTTACATTTATGGCATTTAGCAGATGCCTTTATCCAGAGCGACTTACAATTAATACAATCTTACAATTGGGGGTTAAGGGCCTTGCTCAGGGATCCAACTGAGGCACAGGTGGGATTTTAACCCTCGACCTTCTGGTCCATAGTCCAGTAACTTAACCTCTAGGCTACCACAGTCTCATCGGCAAAACATTTTTTGTGGGCCTACATATATGTGGAAATGATTGTTAGTATTAAAGTGTATTTGGTATGGAATTCAGGACTTATATTCATTTATTTGGTTTCTGTATTTTGTTAGAAAAAAAACTGTTCTGTGTAAGCAACAGGACACTTGACATCACGACTGTGATTATCTATGGCACTCGTCTTTGGTACATGATGGTACTTCCTAATAATGGTTAATGGTTAACGTACTATCATACGAGGTACAATCCATGTAATTTTCTTTTATGGTTACTTGAACACTGGACCTTCTGGTCATTAGTCTAGTGCCATAATTGTTGTGCTGCCACATAATTAACCACAAGGAGATTTAAATCTGTATTTACATAAAGTGACTCATAATGGTATCTTATTTTTTTATACTAATTATCAGATTGATTTAAAGATAAAAGATGGCGAAGGAGAAAAAAGGAGCGAATCGACACAAGCCCTGAGGGCAAGTGAGCCCCAGTGCCTTTTGGATTATGGCTTTGATTATTTGGTTACTGTAGCGGTTGTAGCATTAATACTCCACATATGTTGTAAATATAGCACCAGAATTGAGTATTTAGTTCGGGGTTTATTGTTTATTTTCTATTTGCCTTTAGCCAGAACTGGGATGGATCAGCATTGCCTTCTTGATTCCTTTAGACACCGGCTAACCGTGGAGCCAGCTAAGAGCGCTATTGATGTTCAGCTATGAATCGTTGGCCTGAAGCAGCAAGACAGGACGTACAAACATGACAGCAGAGTTAAGTCGCTTAAGTCGGCGGACCTACCGAAGGAGTTCACAGCATATTCAGCAATGTCAAAACTCTATTTTCGGGTTGTCAAAACATCTTCTCCAAAATCCTCCTGATGCAACAGGCCTCAAAAATATTTGTGGAAGGATCACGTATCACAGGGCCTGCTTCGAATAGCGACCCTCTTCCACCGGTCATGCTGGAGCTATTATTCTCCATATAGAGCGTGAGGGCAAAGCAAAAGGCTCGCCTGCCATCAGATTATTTCGGCACTGAACGTGGATTGACGAGGCGTTTGGAAAGCCGCTTAGCATCTTTAAGGATCACTGTTAACACACGGATGAAGTAATCCACATTGTGGCTCTGATTAATGCCAGCCTAATGTCGGTTATTAGTGCAGCTGAGAAAATTACAAGTGCCGTCACACTCGAGCTTTGTCATCGCCAGAGCATCTAGGTAACCAAATAAACCAAATAAAATAAAAAATTCCCCTGCAGCAGCGCTGGTTTGTTTTTAGAAGCTGAAGTAAGCCATGAATAAGCTGATCGGTGCTGGGTTTGTGTTTCCCGGCCTCCTGCAGCTCCGACTGAGATGAAATCTTCCATTACAAACCCAGCCCAGGTCTCTCTTCCAAAAAGGATTCGTCATGAAGGTCTGAATCATGGCATGTTCTTTCTCCGTGTTCAGATATACATAATTTACATCATTTAAACACTTCATTTACTCTCTCACTGACAGGAGCAGAGAAAATTTGGTTTGAATTTGGCCTCAATCCTGACATCTCCCCCTGTCTACCCCATCCTTTAGTGGAAAGGAACCATCATAGGACCACCACTGAGAAGAAATTTGGTTTTGTGTATCATTATTAGTACTCCAGCCACACTGAGATGGTAGTGACTTAGTAGTCTGAGGTATCAGGTGCACAATAGCCTAAAAATCAAAAGTCACCAGCCAACAAAGACCTGACATTGATGAAGGACGAGAGAAATATGGAACCATCACATTAGGAATGCAATAAAATAAGCCAGAATTAGCCACCAATAGAATAACCAACATATATTTTACTAACATATATAATCTACCCAGTAAGCACCTGCTGGTACAGTTACTATAATCATATATTCATTATTCATAAAACATGCTCTGTTTTTTATATTCCTTCTAAATAAACCAACGCAGGTAACAAACTGTACATGCTGGACAAAAGTAAATGAACCTTTATGTTCCTGTATTTTGTGAGGCTGCGTAAAGGCCATTACACACCGAGCGGGATTTCTTTCTGCGATTTGATCAGACGACAGTAAATTAATTTAAGCTCATCCGCTCACACCAAACATAATTTTTGGGACCAGCGTTGTTTTATTTGTGGTGATGTGGTCAACATCACCATCACTTCTGGTGTTGGGATAACAACGGGCAAAGATGTCAAATTACTTTACTGTATTTGTGTCTCGGTACCCAGAACATTTGACAAGCATCAAGAAGATTATAAACGAGTCCTCTGTACTCAGGAATCTGTGAAATACATGGCAATGCGAAACAGTTGTCACATGATATGTATTAAAGCACTTAAAACAGTAATGTAATGGTAGATTTTCTCCTCTATAAAGTATATATTTGACTCTGACATGATTTTCACTTTGACAGAGACACATTGGCTAATTAGTTAGCTATAATATACAGTCAATTCCGTTTAGTTAGACCACATCGGGATGCGATGTTTTCGAGTTTTCGTCCTAATAACTGGCTGGTCCAAATAAACGAACATGCTCTATGTTACAAGACGAGACGTGCTATGTAACATATTAAATGTTTATTAAACCTTTATTGTGTAATTTACACGTATAGCGAACGTACAAACAAG
>JAVSBV010014499.1:0-12375 GCA_033117975.1 Parotocinclus spilosoma
CCCCAACATGCCTCACCAAAACCCCAACATAACTCACTAAAACACCAACATAACTCACCAAAACACCAACATAACTCACTAAAACACCAACATAACTCACTAAAACACCAACATAACTCACCAAAACACCAACATAACTCACCAAAACCCCAACATACCTCACTAAAACCCCAACATTCCTCACCAAAACCCCAACATAACTCACTATAACCCCAACGTACCTCACTTAAACCCCAACATACCTCACTAAAACCCCAACATAACTCAATAAAACCCCAACAAACCTCACCAAAACCCCAGTAAACCTCACTAAAACTCCAACATACCTCACTAAAACCCCAACAAACCTCACTAAAACCCCAACAAACCTCACTAAAGCCCCAGCATACCTCACTAAAACCCAAACAAACCTCACTAAAACCTCAACATACCACACTAAAACTCCATCAAACGTCACTGGAACTCCAACAAATGCCAATAAAACCCTAACAAACGTCATTAAAACCCCAACAAACCTCACTTAACCCTGATAATACATCACTAAAACCCCAACAAGCCTCACTAAAACCCCAACATACATCACTAAAACCCCAACATACCTTAATAAATCCCAACAGACCTCACTCAAACCCCAACAAACCTCACTTAACCCTGATAATACATCACTAAAACCCCAACAAACCTCACTAAAACCCCAACATACCTTAATAAAACCCCAACACACCTCATTTGAACCACAAAATACTTCACTAAAAACCCAAAAAACGTCACTAAAACCCCCCCAAAACTTACTAAAACCCCATCATAACTCACTAAAACCTCAACAAACTTCACTAAAAACTCAACATACATCACTAAAAACCCAAAATACCCCACCCCAACAAACCTAAACAACACCTCAACAAACCTCACTAAAACCCCAACAAACCTCACTAAAACCCCAAATACCTCACAAAAACCCCAAGATACCTCACAAAAACCCCAAGATACCTCACAAAACCCCAAGATACCTCACTAAAACCCCAACAAACCTCACTAAAACCCCAAGATACCTCACTAAAACCCCAACAAACCTCACTAAAACCCCAAGATATCTCACTAAAACCCCAACATATCTCACTAAAACCCCAACATACCTCACTAAAACCCCAACATACCTCACAAAAACCCCAACATACCTCACCAAAACCCCAACATACCTCACCAAAACCCCAACATGCCTCACCAAAAACCCAACATGCCTCACCAAAAACCCAACATGCCTCACCAAAAACCCAACATGCCTCACTAAAACCCCAAAAAACCTCATTTGAACCCCAAAATACTTCACTAAAAACCCAAAAAACGTCACTAAAACCCCCCCGGAAAAACTGACTAAAACCCCCCAAAAACTCACTAAAACCCCCCAAAAACTCACTAAAACCCCAACAAACCTCACTAAAACCCCAACAAACCTCACTAAAAACCCAAAATACCTCACTAAAAACCCAAAATACCTCAACAACACCGCACTAAAACTTCAACAAACCTCACTAAAACCTGAACAAATTCCACAAAAAAAACGACCAATTTCTATCAATCCCCATAAAACCTCACTAAAACCACCGGCGCTGAAGAAACGAAGAACAAACGAGAGTAAGAGCAGAACTGATGATCTTTAAGCTGACTTTATATTCTATGATATGATTTTTAAAATAAAACTCTTCTCTTCTCCTCAGAGGAACGGCCACAGCTAATAACATTCTACATTTATTTGATCCCGAACGAACTCAAGGTCAGAGGAGAGCGAATCGACACCTGTTGTTTTTTCGGATCGCACTGGGAGGCAAACACAGTTTTTTGTTTCCACCAATATTCATTAGCTTTCCTAACACACACGGCAGCTCGGTGCGGCGCGATGTTTAATTTCTGTTTAGTAAACACAGTCCTTGATGAGCTTCTCCCCAAAGGCTGGACTGCAAATGCTGCGGCATAAAATCCTTGAATTAGTGGGGACTCAGGGGTCTGTTCAACAACTCACACACTGCCAGAGTGTGGATGGATATCAGTGTGTGCTGGGTTAGATGCTATAAATATAACACACACACACACACACACACACACACACACACACACACACACACACACACACACACACACACACAGATCAGCTAAAACTTTCAAACCACCTGTTCTGTAACGATGTCTAGGTCGGTGTTACGTTCCAATTTAATGTCTGAATGCTCTGACCCAACAGAACTTTACCCAAACCTTCAGGCTCACTCCCCTGGCTCACGTTCTTCCCACCGGGCACCCGGGCACCATCATTTGCCCAGGTAAACAGTGGCACACATGCCCAACCACCATTATTAGATCAAGGTCCAATAAAGAGAGCCGGATATCTGTTCAGATTTATCATATAGCGCATTAAACGCGGTTGCCAGGTCCACCTATTTTTAAGAGATAATTTTGCTGCTTTGAGACAATGCCCCAGGCGCTATACAAATAAAATTTAATTGAATTGAATTGAATGGGCCTTGCTGCTTGTTTCACCGGCGGGATCTGGCAACCCTGGAATTAAAGGCATCATCCGCAAAACAGTTTGGAGCACACCTGAGCAAATTTCGAAAGACAGAAACGTGTTTGTTTTTTATTAGTGGTTTTTCTGCACCTGTTCCTGTCGGGGTGGAGTTTGGCATGTTCTCCAGGTATTCATTTTTGGACTGGTTCCTCTAAGCTTTTCTAAGAAGATCCTAACTTTTAATTTTATATCAAGTCTTAAAGTATTCTGGGCAGAACGGAAATAATGCCAACAGGAACACATCGTCCTACGACAGCTGGTGACGCCTTGGGTTTTTTTTAAATATGAACCAAAGGTTCTTCATGGTAAATCACTACAAACGTGGTAACATCATAACCCATAACCTCCTAAAAACTCAACTAAAAACACATGATCTTACAAAGTCCCACAAAGTTCCCGATCTGCCATAAACTGCGACTGTTTTCATCCCGAGGCAGCTTGTGCAGGACCAGATATTTTCGGAAGGATCTAAGAAACAATAAAGCGAGCGATTTTTTTTATTTCTTCCCAGAACGGCGAGCTTTAAAACATCTGAACGTCGTGCCCAGGGCTGATGCCAGGGATGGGAAGACACCTGGCATAGCTGCATTCTTCAGACCAGAGCTCAGCTTTCATCTAATTCACTCCCGATAGGATCGGTAATGACCGGAAACACCCCGGGACGTGGCTAGCAGGTCATTTTAAACCGGTACGAGTCGCAAAATGCTTCAGGAATTATTATTTATTGCTCTTCAATTCATGCCAAACCTTCACAATGCCCAATTTCCAAAGGAAAAGCTGCCCTGGTACGGAAAATACAAATAATAATCATAATTTTTAAAAAAATCACTTCAGAAATTCTCCACCCATTCTCTATTGGGACAGGTCAGGATGTGGAATACGGACTGGTCCGAACACTGCACTTTTTCACTTTCAGTATTCTCTCCCAATCGCTTGTAATAAAATGAAGTCATTAATATTTTATAAATGAAAACATTACATGCTTGATATAAAAGTCTGCAGAGGAAGGGGCGTGGCCAAACAGAGGGGCACACAGGCCTACAGGCAAAACTGTGAGAGAAAGAGAAACAAATAATAAAGTATTACATGGTGTCGGGACAGGATTGGGAAGCTGATATGAGAACCTGAGCCTGGTGGAGCATGTTGTAGCCTACATGTGGACAGAACTGGATTCTTTAGCTTCATAAAAAAGCAAACAAACCCAGGGCTTGTGGGGGCGTAGCTCTGGTTTTTTTTTTTTTTTTTAGTTTCCTGTCGGAAAATGAACCTCTGAACAAAGAAGCACAAAAACTCGTACACGGACAAACAAATGGACACAAACACACAAGGCCAAACGCAAGGTCACACCCAGCGTGCTGCAGTCTCACACGGCCACGCTTTCAAAGTGCACCAAGGTTTACCTTCATCATCATAAACATGAACAGGGCCACATGAGAGCTGAGCCCCCTTCAGTCAGCGTCCTGGGGTGTAAGGAAACAGTTCCATCAGGGCTCTATCTTAGTCCCATCACATCCCAAAACAGCTCCATAACTTCAACTTCGCAGCTCCAAAACAGCTATATCACAGTTCCATAACAGCTATATCACAGCTTCATAAGCACACCATCACAGTTCCATAACGATACCATCACAGCTCCATAACCACACCATCACAGGTCCATAGGAGCACAACCACACCACCCACACCAACCACAGGAGCATAACCGCACCGTCACAGTTCCATAACAGCTATATCACAGCTCCATAACAGCTATACCACAGCTCCATAACCACACCATCACAGGTCCATAGGAGCATAACCATACCATCCACACCAACCACAGGAGCATAACCACACCATCACAGCTCCATAACAGCTATATCACAGCTCCATAACCACACCACCACAGCTCCATAACAGCTATATCACAGCTTCATAACCACACCATCACAGCTCCATAGCAGCTATATCACAGCTTCATAAGTACACCATCAAAGTTCCATAACGATACCATCACAGGTCCATAACCACATCATCACAGCCCCATAACAGCTATATTACAGCTTCATAACCACACCATCACAGCTCCATAACCATACTATTACAGCTCCATACCAGCTATATCACAGCTCCATAACCACACCATCACAGCTCCATAACCACACTATCACAGCTCCATAACCACACCATCACAGCTCCATAACAGCTATATCACAGCTCTATAACCACACCATCACAGCTCCATAACAGCTATATCACAGCTTCATAAGTACACCATTACAGTTCCATAACGATACCATCACAGCTCCATAACCACACCATCACAGGTCCATAACCACACCATCACAGCTCCATAACCACACCATCACAGCTCCATAACCACACCATCACAGCTCCATAACCTCAACATCTCAGCTCCATAACCATACCATCACAGCTCCATAACCATACTATTACAGCTCCATAAACACACCGTCACAGCTCCATAACCGCACCATCACAGCTCCATAATAGATTTATCACAGCTTCATAATAGACCCATCTCAGCTCCATAACCACTATATCACAGTTCCATAATAGAACAATCACAGCAACATCGCAGCTTAATGTGGTTAACACCATCACAGTTCCATAATAGTACCATCACAGCTCCATAATAGTACCATCAGAGCCCGATGCAGAACTATTACAGGTTTATACATTATATAACCACACAGAAGCAGCAGCAGTCACATTACAGCGTAGCAGTCGTGCAGTGATAACACACTTCATGGTGCTAAAACACAGCAGGATCCCTTAATAATCCACTGTATTTACTCTTAATCAGCAGCTAATTTACTTCCATGCCTAATTTAATCAATGCAAAATTAAACAGAGACATAACAGTAAATAGATGAGGCTTTGTTCTTTTTTTTCCTTTCATTAAGCATATATTATTTTATTTAATAAATTATTTATCAAGTTTTTCTTTATTAATATTTAATTTACGATTAATTATTTGTTAACCGGTAAGTATTAAATAAAATGTATAAGTGGTGTTGGGCTTGTGGAGTAATGCAGCTATAAAGTCAAAATACAATCGAAAAGACCACATTATTTCAAAATGTACAAATGAAATATTAAGGAAATTAAAGTTCAAATCAATGCATATTTATTCATGCAAAATCGCATCATTATTAAAATGTGTATATAAATTGCGCCTCTTTTGTCTATAGACGATCAGTGGTGTGGTTGCCAGTTTTGTCTTTTAAACACGCCATTACCAGGAACAGGAACAATACTTTAAAAATCTCGTACCTTCTGAGCTCCCGTGGCTCCGGCTCCAAACGGTGCCAGGCTGGCAGGAGGGTCGGTGATGTAGGTCTTCTTCGGAGCTGGCGGTTGGTAGGCCTGGTTGTGCGGCAGCACAGCGTGGTGACTCGGTTCGGCCCTCCAGGCGTTCTGGCCCCCGTGAACCGGAGCTCCACCGTAGTGGTGATCATGGTACCCTCCTGCTGGGGAGAACTGGGGCTGTGGCGGCCCGTAGGCAAAGTCAGGACCTCGAGGCTGGGCCGGTGCATAATGAGCCGGTACGTACTGCCCCTGGGGGTACGCCATTCGGCCGGGTTGCTGGTGCTGCTGAGGCTGCTGGGACCCGGGTTGGGCCGCCCGTGCCTGCACGCTGTAGGTGGGCTGGCTGGGGGTAGAGGCCGTGCTGTAGGAGGCAGGGACGGGCTGCTGGGGCCGCGGGGCCGGCGACGTGGCCGGAGAGGCGGCCGGGGAGGGGGATGAAGGAGCCTGAGGCTTGGGAGTGGACTTTTTGGTGGCAGTCAGAGGCGGCTGGTTGGGGATCACCATGCGCTTGTAGCCCGTGACCGGAGCGTTGGGGCTGGCCAGGGGTAAAGTGGCAGAATTCTGTAAAAAGGAAGGACAGAACAGGTTAGCGGTCGGACCAGGCATCGAGTCGTGACCTTATAACGACCCTCCTGTGCTCGAGGGCTATAAAAGCCGAGCTGCCGTAGATCAGACACCACTGTGTATGACAGTCTCTAACAAGAGTGGCTAACGCTAAGAGAGCTCCTCGAGAACATCGCGGCGATTGATTTGGCTCACACGGGCGGGCAATTATCCGGGCCCTCCACCGCATATCCATCCATTAGACGTCTGCATCAGGCCGAGCCCGGCAAAACATCGTACAGCAGGGCTAACAGACGACGGGGCAGAAAGCCAAGGGAGAAAGAGCGAGCGGTGAGGGGCGGCCTGACACTTGTGCTGATGCTAGCTGCCTGCATGCGAGTGCAGACTAAATCAGGCTGATTTGTGATTATGGGCTACGGACCGGCTGATTCAGGGCGAGAGCGCCGCAGCCGATATAGCTCAGATAATCAGAATCATATTTCTCAAGCCACGGCCTCACGAGAAACTGGAAAAAGTTCACATCCGGGGCAGCGAAACGAAAAAGGAGGGTCCAGGTTTGAGAATGAAGCCTGGATTTACCACTTTAGAAATCCAGGTCAGTCTGTTAGAGGGTGTAACGATACACACTGCTAACGATTCGATCCGATTCACGAGCTTCAAAGAGCTTACCGCTTTACGTCCGACACGAGACATTTCTTTTTTATTCCTGAAGTGGAAGCGATGCAAAACAGCACACGCCATCTTGCATGAGCATCAAAAAAAAGTGCAATTTAAAACAAAGGATTGGAAATGTAAATAAAAACATCTGAAATAATCGGGTGAAAACGTTACGGTTTTATTTCTGAAGATTACAAATTCAAAATTATTGTAGCGCCAAGAACCCTCTGTCCGTTTGTCAGATGGGCTACAACTACAGATAAGAAATGCATCTTAACAACCAAAAAGTCAAACTTTGACTCGGCTGGGCTACAGTAGCAGACCAGAAAGGCACCTGGTTGCAAAACATTTCCAGCCTTGAGGCAGACAGACTACAACAGCAAATCAGTGGGTATATCTGAACCAACAGAACATTAAACCTTAAATGATCTAGGCTACAACAACAGATCATGAAGAAGGACGAGAAAAGAGTGCTTTCGGCACGTTACCACTGGGACTGCCGCTGCAGTTCCGTTCGAACCCGGGTGAACCGTTGAAATCATCTGAGCACACAACAGTTCAAACTTTGATTCGGCCGGGCTACAGTAGCAGACCAGAAATGTGCATGAACTCGATGGGCTACAACTACAGATCAGAAAGGCATCAGAACAAACAAAAAGTCAAAGTTTGACTCGGCTGGGCTACAGTAGCAGATCAGAAAGGCACCTGAACGCAAAACCTGTCAAACCTTGAGGCAGACAGGCTACAACAGCAGCTGTATCTGACCCCACACAGCACCAAACCTTAAACTGGCTAGGCTACGACAACAGATCAGAAAGAAGGACGAGAGAAGAGCGTTTTTCGGCACGTTACCGCTGGGACTGCGGCGGCAAACGTAAACTTTCTACAAAGACCACTGTTTGGGTAAACCCTGAGGACGTAGCCTATGCGAATACAGGTTTTTCACCCAAATTTCCTTTGTTTTTTCTAATTCTTTTTATTTTATTCTGTTTTATACCACAGCACTGCCAGAGCAGCCAGTTTAGCCACAGACTGTCCAGACGTCTGACCAGGACAATAGAATCTGGTGCCCCAAGTGTCAGGCTGAGGAACTGCAGGACGCCCTTCCCGGAGAACGGCGTACCACGCTGGTTCCGTAGGAGATCCGGATGCGCTGATGAGTTGGACTTGTTTTTTTGTTCTTTGTTCCAGACTGGCAGCGGATCCACGGCGGTCGTGAGCAGCTAAACGAGGACTGGAGGGACAGAGCTCTAATTTCATGATGAAACACCGAGTAATACGTTCTGTGATGCTCCCGGAGCCTCCAGCGCTCTTTCATGTTTTATTTGAACACATCCGGAGAGAAAATGTGCTTGTTAAAGTGATATTTTTATCACGTCGTCAAGATCTGCGATCACATAATCAGCATAATCAGTTTCTGTTCTTCAGGAAGAAGCGGTGTTGCGTCAGGCACCGGCGGTGGCGGGCGCGGGCGCGGGCGCGTGCCAACCTCGCCATGCTGAGCACAGCTACAGATTCCTCACCAAAGCTTCTGGTTGGCCGGAAGAAGGAAACGGGGGCGATAAGGTGGCACTGTGGTCACTCCACAGACCCTGAGGCCCGGGCACGAGTCCTGACCCACCTTCTGTGTTAGTACAGCGGATCAGAGCAGGGGCTCAATGCAAAACAAGTCAACCTTGAGGCGTACATGCTACGTTAGCAAATCAGCAAAAACACAGGACGGTAAACCTTATGAAGAGAGCGCGTCAAGCCTTTGGGCGGGAGGGCTACAACAGCAGAACGTCATCCGGGCCCACACAACAGGTCGGACCTTGACTCGGCTGGGCTACAGTAGCGGACCAGGAATGTGTACAGACTCAACATATCAAAACTTGATTCATACGGGCTACAACTACAGATCAGAAAGGCATCCGAACAAACAAAAAGTCAATCTTTTGGCCCGGCTGGGCTACAGTAGCAGGGCAAAGCTGTACGCAAAACCTGCCAAACCTTGAGGCAGACAGGCTACAACAGCAGACCAGTCCCCACAGAGCATCAAACCTTAACTTGGCTAGGTTACAACAGCAGATCGGAAAGTTATTTCGATGAGAAACGCGTCAAACATTGAGGCGGACATGCTACATTAGCAGATCATAAGCGCAGTTAAGGAGACAGCACATCAAAACTTTGGGCAGGAGGGCTACAACAGCAGATCAGAAAGCTCCGCAACATAGAGTGCAGTGAAACCTCTAAGGCAGATCACAAAGTCGTCTGAGCACACAACAGGTCAAACTTTGACTCGGCTGGGCTACAGTAGCAGATCAGAAATGCGTATAAAAATGACACGTCAAACCTTGACTCAGACGGGCTACAACAACCGATCAGAGTGCCATCTCGATGCAGAACAAGTCGAAAACCTTGAGGTGGACACTCTACAACATCAGATCAGAAGGGAACTGAGCAAACAAAACATCAAACCTTGACTTTTCTAGGCTACAACAGCAGATCGGAAAAAATCTGTACACACAAAACATCAAACCTTGACTTGGCTAGGCTACAACAGCAGATCGGAAAAGGCACCTGAGCACAAAACACATCCGACTTTAACCCGGCTGGGCTACAACTGAAAATCCGAAAGTCATCTGAACACGACATGCCAAACCTTTACTCGGATGGGCTACAACTGCACATAAGAAGGGCATCTCAACAATTTAACTCCCAATTTAAACAAAACGCACCAAAAACCAGAGGCCGGTCCTTTATACCATCTCCAAACCATGACGACGCATCAAACCCTGAGGTGGGTGGGCTACAATAAGTATTTACAACTGCATTTTCTGAACACCAGAGGGTGCAATCACACGTCGTTTAAAGCTCCCCAATGCATTTTGTTTCCGTTTTTTTAGAAAAGAAAACTACGCGCAATGGGAAACGATTCATTTCCGGACAAAAATTTCAAAAGTTTCCGCTCGGTTATTTATCGTATGAGGAAATATAAACATGTGGTGAGTATTAATACTACAAGCTTAGAATCTGTTATGCATTTAACCTGCTGTCATAAAAGCCTCCTTAGTTCCACCGGTAGAGCGGCGATGCAGATGCCCTGCGATAGACTGGTGCCCGGTCCGCCCCTGCAGACCTGAACGTCATGAGCAGGTGCTGGAAATGGGCCAGTGACTGACTGGTTTAGGCAGGTAAGCGCGAGAGGGTTGAAGTTAGACGATCAGTGAAAGTCAGATCCCGGTGTCAGATCATCCAACGACCTACAAACTGGCTCTCATTAACCTCGGCTGCTCTTTTTTAGGTTACTGCCTACAGCCACCGAGAGAAGAAATCAATTACTGTCTGGATGTCAGAGTGAAGCTGGAGGCTGCAGACTGGATCCAATCAGAACCTCCAGCACCAGAATCTTCTGATTAACACATCGGAGACACAAAAAGGCCTTGACCTCAAAAATAAAATAAAATGTACAAAAAAAGGGAGATAAAGGCTTGAAAAAATAGCAGGCAGGAAGCAAAGCTTGATGTGGATGGGCTACAACAGCCAACCTGTCAAAACAAGTCAAACCTTGATGTGGATGGGCTACAACAGCCAACCTGTCAAAACAAGTCAAAGCTTGATGTGGATGGGCTACAACAGCCAACCTGTCAAAACAAATCAAAGCTTGATGTGGATGGGCTACAACAGCCAACCTGTCAAAACAAGTCAACGCTTGAGGCGGATGGGCTACAACAGCCAACCTGTCAAAACAAGTCAAATCTTGATGTGGGTGGGCTACAACAGCCAACCTGTCAAAACAAGTCAAAGCTTGATGTGGATGGGCTACAACAGCCAACTGGTCAAAACAAGTCAACGCTTGATGTGGATGGGCTACAACAGCCAACCTGTCAAAACAAGTTAAAGCTTGAGCCTGATGGGCTACAACAGCCAACTTGTCAAAACAAGTCAACGCTTGATGTGGATGGGCTACAACAGCAAACTTTTTAAAACAAGTCAAAGCTTGATGTGGATGGGCTACAACAGCCAACCTGTCAAAACAAGTCAAACCTTGATGTGGATAGGCTACAACAGCCAACCTGTCAAAACAAGTTAAACCTTGATGTGGATGGGCTACAACAGCTAACCTGTCAAAACAAGTTAAACCTTGATGTGGGTGGGCTACAACAGCCAACCTGTCAAAACAAGTCAAGCCTTGATGTGGATGGGCTACAACAGCCAACCTGTCAAAACAAGTCAAACCTTGATGTGGGTGGGCTACAACAGCCAACCTGTCAAAACAAGTCAAAGCTTGAGGCGGATGGGCTACAGCACGGAATAAAAGGACAAATTTAAATCAAAATTTAGTAAGACCACAACCGCAGATCTAAAACCCAACCTTGATGTGGCTGAACCTTGATGCGGATGGGCTACAATAGGAACATTTGAGTAAAATAAGGTTTTATTGGTCAACCAAACAAAAAAAAAAATGAATCCAAAACTTTAAACGTATTATAAACTTATTATTACATATAATTTACTGAATCTTTGAACCGCAAGCGCTTTTACTAAAATAAATTCTATAAAACGCTGAATTTATCCGACTCAAACGAGTTCATTATAGCATCCTATCTTCTGTGCGTTTGATTTATAGCGCTACATTTGTTTAACGATATGATATCTGAAGAAAAACGTCTCGTTTGATCCGTGATCATAAAACTTCACCCGACCGAAGTATCTTTGTGACAGAAATAAAAACGTCCCACGAATGAGATCCGAATACTTCAAATCTCTTTTATAGTAAAACCATTAGTGTGGATGAAACGTCGTTTCTAAAAAGGCATGAACATGCCCTTTAGGAAGCAAAACGCTGCAATGAACCAATTTAAATATTCCATGCTTGTTTTTTTTTTTTTTAAAGAATTCAGATTATTATTTTATCTCTAAAGACCCTGAAACATTTACGTAGTAGAGAATAAGAAATGCAAATAGGGCTCTAAAAATAAAGATAAACCATGTCCGAGGATTTAAAACTGGTTAGATACGAGAGAGAGAGAGAGAGAGAGAGAGAGAGAGAGAGACAGACAGACAGCAGAGAGAGAGACAGAAAGAGAGAGAGACAGAGAGAGAAAGAGACAGAGAAAGAGACAGAGAGACAGAGAGAGAGACAGAGAGAGAGAGAGAGAGAGAGCGAGACAGCAGACAGAGAGAGAAAGAGACAGAGAGAGAAAGAGAGAGAGAGAGAAAGAGAGACAGAGAGAGAAAGAGACAGAGAGACAGAGGGAGAGACAGAGAGAGAGAGAGAGAGAGATAGAGAGAGAGAGAGA